>CM074719.1:11342940-11480440 GCA_037306005.1 Rhinophrynus dorsalis
AGATAGATAGATAGATAGAGGCATACGGACCTCCATTATGTATGTTATAACAAACAGATGGTACCTTCCTCTGTCTCATGCTTTGATTCGGAAGGGACCAAAATCCTTATGTATAGAAGCAAAGTGGAGAATTCTGGGTCAAACCAACTGCATTATAGGGGGACAACTAAAAATCACCTTTGATTTTATTTGGACATTTAAACCCTGAAATGCAAGAAATGTCTTCAATGCATTGCTTTCCAGTGAGATGACGGCTTCACTTGCATTCCATGTGTAAAAAAAAAATCCCATTTAATTCAATGCAAAATGTAGGAATGTATACTTCTCCCCTTTGGTACAGTTAGTTGGTTTGTTCCATAATGGGTCTGGGCTACTTTTACACATAAGGCCCCAGCTGTGAGGTCTAACAGCCAGGATGGCATTCAGTACACCTCCGTTTGTGGAGCTTTTGGAATAATTTATATCACGGCTTATAATTTGAAGACCTTTGCTACTAACCAGACCTGAAAAGTTACTCGCCACTGCAATACATAACACAACCACCAGGGCTGAATTTCTACTCGCCAGGGCTGAATTTTCACTCGCCATTGGCTAGTGGAGAGTGGAAATCTTGAGCCCTGGTATATATATTGTACTCATCATCGTGTGAATCATTTCCTGTATATATTTTATAATAATTATCTATTTAGAGGCTGTGAGACCCCAGTTACACCTAATGATAGAGTTTCCCTTTAACTTCCCATGAATTCTGCAGATCAACCCTTACATTCTGAGGGGTTTGCAGTATTCCAGAAGATCTGTTTTGATTGGATGTTGCTGATCTACAAGTTCAGACGATTCCGTGCCATGATTCTCATTTCTGATACTGTATCTGCCACTCACACCTCTTCCTTACTGATCCTGGGTACCGGTGCAGTGCCTCAGACACACCATTAGGTGGCAGGCTTTTCCTGAAACTTTGGCTGTGAACCGTGACTTGCAATTGCATTTAAAGTCCAAATTTAGTGCTCAGGACTCACACAGAGCCAGGGATGTACATCTGTAACACAAAAATAAGACGGAGATAAATTCACAGGCTACACAGCTCGGTCAGCCCTAAATTATATTGAGGAAATTACATTCAAACTGTTTACCTCTCAGTGCCAAAGGGTTTCACAATGCATTGTTTTGGCACTTAAAGGGTTAAACCCTTGAATGCTAGAAATATTTCAAATGCAAGAGACAACGCTAGTATCCAAGGGGTTAAATGCTGACATGAAAATGTGCTTATGTGAAATAACCCTATGAAACAATCACATTATTGTCAATGTGGTTGCGCTTCCATTGTAATAGTACTAGTGGGATGTGTATGTTCAATGAATAGTAATGTATTAATAGTTAAAAAGAGAAATATGTTGAACGACAAGCACACGTAGAAGAACGTTTTAGTGAAAGATTTTTTTTTATTAACACGATCACGGCTCTGCTGCAGAGCCGCCTGATGATCGTAAGACCGGATTTCCCTTCAGTCAGCTACAACGCTGACTTTGGGGAAGGGGGAGGGAGAGGGCAACTTTAGGATCGATTATCTGTCAAACCATAGGTTTGACAGATGACACTCGGGGCAATACATTTATTTTTAATATGACTTTAATATAGGGATTAGTAATACTTAAGAATTACTATCCCTTTAAAGTGGAGTTAAAATTAATTTTGTTATTTATGAACTGTGTAACGTCAGTTTTCTTGCAGGTAACGCCAACTAGTAGAGGTTGAGGAAAACTGGCGTTAGGGAGAAGGAAAATATTGGCGCAGCAAATTTATAAAGAATTGTCACAGTTTACGATAGTTTTGAGACAATATTATCACTGGAATTTTAACTCCATGTGCACGTTGTTTTTTAAGCATTCCAGGCGTTAAAATAGTCATAGTAACGGCATATTTATAAAAACTCGTTTAAAACATTTATAAATCAGACCTGGCATTATCTTCACTTGCCATGCTTTAAGGACAGTTCTTTAAACAGTACGAAGAACAGTTTTATAAATCTCCCTCATAATTCCTGAACATAAGCAGAACCAACTATGGCTCTTGCAGGGTTAAATCAGTGTTTCTCAGTGTTAGTTGGTTTTCCCTGTGCATTCACGGTTGAGAAACTAGTATCTTAGTCAGTGTGATCAATCCTCCAGTGCTTAATTGGGGATAACCTGAAAACACAGGAAAAAACTTGCTTCCCTCAAGTTCGGCCAATGCCGTATCATTGCTGTTAATCCACAAGAAGGAAAAAACAAAACAAAAAACATGAAGCCATTTCCAAATATGCCCTGGGTATAACTATTTCTTCCTGATTCCAAATGGCAGTCAGATATTTCCCTGGATCAACATGTTATCTGCTTTGTAACATCATTATTTTTTTTAAATGAAAGTGTTTTACCAAGGAGGATACATTGAGATTGTCTCTTGTTTTCAGTTTTGTCCTGGGTACTCATTTTATATACCTCAGAATAGTATAATGCTGAGTTGACCTTGAACCTGCGACCTTGAGGTCTGAACAGATTCTATAGCTGGTGCATTGACCAACTGACATCTGACAATAAGTTTCAAACTAGAAAAGTATCAGTTACTTTTTGGAATGCAACTACAGTGTCTGCAAACAACAGCATCCTGAGGCAAAGGATTCCATGACTTTACTGCCCTTACTGTAAAAAAATCCCTGCCTTTTGATATTGCTTGAGGATTGGAGCTACTGCACTGGTCAGACTTGATCAATCTAAGACAGTGATTCTCAGCCCCAGTGCTTGGGGCACATTGACAAGTCATTTTAATAATAACCCTAATTAAGTACAGGTACATTAATTACAATGACCGAGTCAGTAATTGCCCACCTGTGATCGAGCAGATTGACCTGAAAACCTGCACTCTTTGTGTACCTCGAGGATCGACTTTGAGGAACACTGTTCTAAAATAATAGTTCAAAACATTAACGTGCACCTGTCACCTTAAGATACTTTTAGTTAATTTTTAAAGGAGAATTAACGCCTCTCTACAAGTTTACCTCATTGCCATCCTCATATAGTGATAAGCTTTAATCATTGTTTTTTTTGTTTTGTTTTTCTTATAAAATGCACGCTGTGACGAAATTTACATTATTAAAAATTAGCCCTGGCATTACTTCAGGATAGACTGTGGTTACACCTCTGTACCTCAATCTGTCAATCGTCTTCTGTTCCCTCCCCAAATAGGTCACGTTCAACCCTCTTCCGATGACGGAGGATTTCTCCATGTAAGCTGGTTGCAACATGACGATACTTGGGGAGGAACAGAAGAAGATTGACAGACTGAGGTGCAGATATGTAACAGCAATCTGTCCGGAAGAAAGACCACAACTCATTTTTAATAATGTAAATTTCACAAGAACATGCATTTTATTACAAAAAAAACAACGATTAAAGGGTATCGCTATATGAGGATGACAATGAGGTAAGCATGTATAGAGATGACAGTTCCCCTTTAAAGAGAAGTATAAACTATTTATGATGTACCAGCCTTTTGATTGGAATATAAATAGTGTTTAAGAAATGAACCTTTATTTGATGGTGACGCAGTCCGGCACTTTATGCTAATTAGTTTCTGTGCTTGGCCAATAGTACCCAACCCTGAGCTAAGAATCAGTGATGTAACAATAGGGCTCACATCCGAGACCGAGCCTGCCGCTCCAGGGGCCTCACTGCCCCCTGTGACCCCAGCCCTGTGCAAGCACCATGTAACAAGCTGAGAAACCTGTATCAGCTGAGCTGCCTCTTCGGCACTCTAGTAACGCAGAGCACCTGGACATGACATCACCTGACTCTGACATCATCTCCCAGCGCTCTGCATTACTGGAGATAGAACCGAGCGGGAGCTCCAGCTGTATAGAGGTCTGTACTGAAGGAGGCACAGACCTCTCCTGCCACACCACTGGACCACCAGGGAGGTAGGAGATGGACACTGGGGGGGCAATGTGGAGGTGGAGACTGGGAGAAATGTTGAAACTGGAGGCAATGTGGAGGCCATGTAGAGACTGAGAGCAATGGGGGGCAATGTGGAGTTTGTGAGCAATGTGGATGTAATGTGCAGTTTGGGAGCAATGTGGAGTTTGGGAGCAATGGGGGCAATGTGGAGATTGGTGGCAATGTGGGGCAATGTGGAGATTGGGGGTAATGGGGGGCAATGTGGAGATTGGAGGCAATGTGGAGATTGGGGGCAATGTGGGGCAATGTGGAGATTGGGGGCAATGTGGGGCAATGTGGAGGTTGGGGGTAATGTGGAGTTTGGGGGCAACGTGGAAGCAATGTGGAGTTTCGGAGCAATGGGGGCAATGTGGATTTTGGGGGGCAATGTGGAGATTGGGAGCAATGGGGGGCAATGTGGAGATTGGTGGCAATGTGGGGCAATGTGGAGATTGGGGGTAATGGGGGGCAATGTGGAGATTGGAGGCAATGTGGAGATTGGGGGCAATGTGGGGCAATGTGGGGCAATGTGGAGGTTGGGGGTAATGTGGAGATTGGGGGCAATGTGGAGATTGGGAGCAATGGGGGGCAATGTAGAGATTGGGAGCAATGGGGGTCAATGTGGAGGCAATGTGGAGATTAGGGGCAATGGGGGCAATGTGGAGTTTGGGGCAATATGGGGACTGGGCGCAATGGGGGGACAATGGGGGGAAATGTGGTGGTTGGAAGCAATGGGGGTCAATGTGGAGTTTTGGGCAATGTGGAGATTGGAGGCAATGGGGGGTAATGTGGAGGCAATGTGGAGATTGGGGGCAATGGGAGGGACAATGGGGGGGCAATGTGGTCGGGCGGGCCCATGGCATTTTCTGCACCAGGGCCCGGGGGGCTTCTAGTTAGGCCTCTGCTAGTGGTACATATTTCCCAAGTGTCCGTCTTTAGGAGATATTAGGGGTCAATACCTTACAAGTGTCCCTCTTTAGGAGATATTAGGGGTCTGTACCTCCCATGTGTCCCTCTAGGAGATATTAGGGGTCTGTACCTTCCAAGGGTTCCTCTTTAGGTGATATTAGGGGTCTAAACCTCCCAAATGTTCCTCTTTCGGAGATATTAGGGATCCATACCTGCCAAGTGTTCCTCTTTAGGAGATATTAGGGGTCCGTACCTCTCAAGTGTCCCTCTTTAGGAGATATGTGTCCCTCTTTAGGATATATTAGGGGTCCATACCTCCCTAGTGTCTCTCTTTAGGAGCTATTAGGGGTCCATACCTCCCAAGTGTCCCTCTTTAGGAGATATAAGGGTCAGTACCTCTCAAGTGTTCCTCTTTAGGAGATATTAGGGGTCCGTACCTCCCAAGTGTCCCTCTTTAGGAGATATTAGGGTTCCATACCTCCCAAGAATCCCTCTTTAGGAAATATTAGGGGTCCATACCTCTTAAGTTTCCCTCTTTAGGAGATATTAGGGGTCCATATCTCTCAACTGTCCCTCTTTAGGAGATATTAGGGGCCCATACCTTCCAAGTGTCCCACTTTATGAGATATTAGGGATATATACCTCCCAAGTGTCCCTTTTTAGGAGATATTAGGGGTCCATACCTCCCTAGTGTCCCTCTTTAGGAGATATTAGGGGTATGTACCTCCCAAGGTTTCCACTTTAGGAGATATTATGGGTCTGTACTTCCCATGTGTCCCTCTTAAGGAGATATTAGGGTTCCATACCTTACAAGTATTCCTGTATCCCTCTTTGAGACCCAAATCCCTCTGTCCCTCTTTCCCACTGTGTTTAGGAGATCAGACTGTATGGTGTGGATAGAAGTGTATCACACTGGTGTCCCTGTGTTTAGTAGATCAGACTGTGTGGTGTGGATAGAAGTGTATCACCCTGATGTCCCTGTGTTTAGGAGATCAGACTGTGTGGTGTGTATATTAGTGTATCACCCTGGTGTCCCTGTGTTTAGGAGATCAGATTGTGTGGTGTGTATAGAAGTGTATCATCCTGGTGTCCTGTGGTTAGGAGATCAGACTGTGTGGTGTGTATAGAAGTATATCACCCTGGTGTCCCTGTATTTAGGAGATCAGACTGTGTGGTGTGTATATAAGTGTATCAACCTGGTGCCCCTGTGTTTAGGAGATCAGACTGTGTGGTGTGTATATAAGTGTATCACCCTGGTGTCTCTGTGTTTAGGAGATCAGATTGTGTTGTTTGTATAGAAGTGTATCACCCTGGTGTCCCTGTGTTTAGGAGATTAGACTGTGTAGTGTGTATATAAGTGTATCACCCTGGTGTCCCTGTGTTTAGGAGATCAGACTGTACGGTGTATATATATATATAAGTGTATCACCCTGGTGTCCCTGTGTTTAGGAGATCAGACTGTACGGTGTATATATATATATAAGTGTATCACCCTGGTGTCCCTGTGTTTAGGAGATCAGACTGTGTGGTGTGTATATAAATGTATCACCCTGGTGTCCCTGTGTTTAGGAGATTAGACTGTGTGGTGTGTATATAAGTGTCTCACCCTGGTGTCTCTGTGTTTAGGAGATCAGATTGTGTTGTTTGTATAGAAGTGTATCACCCTGGTGTCCCTGTGTTTAGGAGATCAGACTGTGTGGTGTGTATATAAGTGTATCACCCTGGTATCCCTGTGTTTAGGAGATCAGACTGTGTGGTGTGTATAGAAGTGTATCACCCTGGTGTCCCTGTGTTTAGGAGATCAGACTGTGTGGTGTGTGTATAAGTGTATCACCCTGGTGTCCCTGTGTTTAGGAGATCAGACTGTGTGGTGTGTATATAAGTGTATAACCCTGGTGTACCTGTGTTTAGGAGATCAGACTGTGTGGTGTGTATATAAGTGTATCACCCTGGTGTCCCTGTGTTTAGGAGATCAGACTGTGTGCTGTGTATATAAGTGTATCACCCTGGTGTCTCTGTGTTTAGGAGATCAGACTGTGTGGTGTGTATATAAGTGTATCACCCTGGTGTCCCTGTGTTTAGGATATCAGACTGTGTGCTGTGTATATAAGTGTTTCACCCTGGTGTCCCTGTGATTAGGAGATCAGACTGTGTGCTGTGTATGTAAGTGTATCACCCTGGTGTCCCTGTGTTTAGGAGATCAGACTGTGTGGTGTGTGTATAGAAGTGTATCACCCTGGTGTCCATGTGTTTAGGAGATCAGACTGTGTGGTGTGTATAGAAGTGTATCACCCTGGTGTCCCTGTGTTTAGGAGATCAGACTGTGTGGTGTGTATAGAAGTGTATCACCCTGGTGTCCCTGTGTTTAGGAGATCAGACTTTGTGGTGTGTATATAAGTGTATCACCCTGGTGTCCCTGTGTTTAGGAGATCAGACTGTGTGGTGTGTATATAAGTGTATCACCCTGGTGTCCCTGTGTTTAGGAGATCAGACTGTGTGGTGTGTATATAAGTGTATCACATTGCTGCACAGCAATAAAACCCACATTCATGTTTGTTTGAACTCCAGTAAATGTGTTTATAAATTATTCTATGTAAATAAAATACGTTAGTTCTGTTCTAAATCATTTATTCAGTTACATAAAGCAGTGCCAATATGTCATAAAATAACCTAAGAATTCAGTAATGTCCCACCCACCAGTTACACCCCCAGAAAAAACACCTAAAACACCAGTGTCCCTCTTTGACCACATGAAATGTTGGGAGCTATGCACATGTCTTCTGGGACACCCCTTTAGCTCACAAAGAATTAAAGTATGTGGCGTTGCAATTCATTGGATACATCCGTATGTACAAATGATATTCTAGTGACTGCGAGAAGAACACATTTATCATTTCCATAAACAAATGTTGTAATAGTGATTGTGAGACGTCCATATTTATCATTATCAAAGCAATGTTATAACAGTGACAAGTCTGTATGTATAAAATATAACAGTTATAGCGAGATATCCATATTTATCATTCTCATAGACTAATGTTATAATATTGACTGTGAGACATCTGTATGAATCATTCTTCTAAAGAAATGTTATAATCACATCTACAAGACGTCCATATTTATCATTCTCAACACAATGTTATAACAGTGACAAGTCCGTGTGTATAAATGATATACTAGCGACTACGAGAAGTATATATATATATGTGTAAATTATATAACAGTTATAGCGAGTTGTCCATATTTATCATTCTCTTCGACTAATGTTATAATATTGGCTGTGAGACATCTGTATTTATCATCACATCTACAAGACGTCCATATTCATCATTCTCATAGACTAATGTTATAATATTGACTGTGGGACATCTGATTGAATCATTCTTATAAAGAAATTTTATAATCGCATCTACAAGACGTCCATATTTGTCATTCTCAATGCAATGTTATAACAGTGACACGTCCATATGTATAAATAATTTACTAGCGACTGCGAGAAATCCATATTTATCATTCTCAAAACAATGTTATAACAGTGACATGTCCATATCCTATATAATAATTCGCTAAATCATGTGTAACGCCGCAACATGCGCAGTAGACACTGCTGCGCGTGCAGCAGTCATGCGCAGTGCAGACTGCCCGCGCCACGGCTGATACAGAGCTGGGCTCTCCGAAGGAGCGTCCAGCTCTGTATCAGCCTGGCGCAGGCAGTCTCTACTGCGTGTGACTGCCGTGCGACCGGCTGCCAGAGGCACTGTGGCCCGTGTAACAGGCTGTTCAACTAGTTATATATATAATATACTAGTGACTGAGAGAAATCCATATTTATCATTCTTACAAAGAATTTTAATAGTGACCATATTTATCATTCTGAACTTAATGTTATAATAGTGACACGTACGTGTGTATAAATGATATACTACCGACTGCGAGAAGTCTGTATACATAAATGATATAACAGTTACAGCGAGATGTCAATATTTATCATTCTCATAGACCAATGTTATAATATTGACCGTGAGACATCTTTATTTATTATTCTTATAAAGAAATGTTATAATCGCATCTACACAACTTCCATATCTATCATTATCAACACAATGTTATAACAGTGACACGTCCATAAACAAATGTTAAATTGAACATGAGAGGTCCGTTTTTATCATTCTCATACAGAAATGTTAATAACAATTTGAATATAAGTTCCTATTTGAGACTGGGAAATGTACAAGGACATAGGCATCACATCAACAAGAAATTTCAGTTCAGTAGTTAATTGTGAATAAGACTGCACTGGCTTCCTGTCACCTGTAGGTGCTAGATCTTTTTGTCGCTATTTTGTCTCTGTTTCTTGCTATATTAGATATATGTCACTATTGCATTTTCTAGGTCACTTTTGATCTGTTTCATGAAACATGAAAGTTACATTTCTCTCACGATTGTGTTTAGCCCTCTGAATGCTTTGCACTGCATTGCACGCCCCTCTGGCACTCAAAGGGTTAATAACTAGTAAAAGGCGGCACCGTGTTAGCTGTAGAAAAACCAGATCGGTAGAGGAAAAGTGATTCCTTTATTGGCTGAGTACTTTAGAGTGCAAGAGATCAAGCCAACATACGTCTCCCTAAGTCAGTGCTTTCCAAACTGTGTGTCTTGACACGACAGTGTGTCGGCTGCAGTGTGTAGGTGCGTCACAGGCAAAGGTGTCATTTACACAGCGCGAGATTGTCATTCAACCCAAGCACGAACTACACTGGGAGCTGAGATAAAACACTACTACTTAATGGTCGCATTTACACAGCGGGAGATTGCCTCTGTGTGCTGCATACAGCTGGAGAGCCACAAAAGATTTGTAACAGCTGGAGTACCTCTGTGTGCTGCACACATAATATGTATGCAGCACACAGAGGTACTCCAGCTGTTTCAAATCTTTTGACTCTTCAGCTGTTAAAATCTTTTGAGATACCACCTCCTCTATATCTCTGCCCTCTCTTTGGGCTGCCAGGCTGGAGTGTCCCTGTGCGTCGAGGCTGCCTGTCACATGGCTGCTGCTTCTACTTGTGGCGCCGATGAGACAGGAAAGACGGACAGTACTTCTAAAATCAGTTATGCGCTATCTATTTACTAATGCGACATGAGAATCTTGCGCTTATATGTAGAGCAACATTCTCATGTCGCTCTTTTAAAAACCACACGACATGCTTAATGCCTCCGCAGTATGAATGAAAGGAATTAATGAGATATGTTGTGTCCCCATACATCTTCTTATTACAATTTATGTATGTGTCCGTATCTCTTATAAGGGATTATTAGTTTAACCTCCGGTTTGCTAGCAAAACTGAATTACTGTGTCACAAAATGATGCCTGTCTAAAAAGTGTGTCACCAACACGAAAAGTTTGGAAAGCCCTGCCCTAAATATTCCAGAAAAAATCTAAATTGTCTTGGAAGCTTGCAATCTAACGCTACTCAGTTAGCCAGTAAATGTATTACTTGTTCTCTACTTGTCTCCCGTTTAATATTGAAAAATTGCATTCATAACCAATATTTGAATTAGTAACGTAAGCCCCTCGGTGCCCTCTTACCTCCAGAGCGATCAGTATCTCAGCGACACCCCATCCACACCAGGACCCCAGATCCTCTGTGATAGTTGGTGCTCTCTGCTGCAGGACTAGGTCTCTCTGACCGTTAGGGATCAATGTGCCTTTAGGGGAGGGTTAAGCCAACACAGGGCTGTGTGACTGGCATGTACCACTGAGCTGATATAATTCCCAGCATGAGGTGCCAGCCAGACACAGCCAGCAAACACTACAGCACATGGCTCCTACCAGCTCCTTCTTCATACATTCATCACCCGTCAGACAATGTGACTGAGACACAAAAGATGGACATTGTTATGTATTAACCATTTGAATGCCAGAGGGATAAGCAACACATTGGGTACCCCTTTGGCACTCAAAGTGTTAAAGGCTGCTATTGCAAGGCTAGACAAAATTATCTCCTTAAAGGCATAGTAATGTTTCTATCCAAGTGTTGCTACGACTCCTCTTTGTGTTTTTTTATAACACACAGGGCCAAATGTTCAAAGACGTAGCCAAATAGCTTTTGTCGTTTGGAACGACTTTTCAAAGTACTGTGTCGTTGGGATCATTAATATTTTCAGAGCGTGTCGGTTGTGATTGGAAATATGTCGTTTGTCCTGACTGAAAGTGTCGTATGTAACGACAAAAAATTACTTAACTAACGACAAAAGTGTCTTAAAAATGTCTTAACTAACAACAAAAATGTCTTTAAAAATGTCTTTACTAACGACAAAAATGTCTTAACTAAAGACAAAAATTCTCACTCCCTCCACTTTTTTCTTAACGTACAAAGTTTGTCTTTTGAAAGACATTTTTTTGTTGTTAGTTACGACAAATTTTCTTTTCCTCCATACGACACTGGAGAATAGTTTAGCCACGCCCCTTTGCCCATCAATTCTGGAGTTGTGTTGTACACAATGGACATTACTAGTTTTTTTTCGTATACTCTATAGAAAATATGTCGTTCATGCATTCAATTACTTATTTTTGTCTTTCACACAACATTTTTTTGTCGTTATCCCTTTGAACATACGGCCCTTAGAGCTATGTTTCTTTACTTACATATTTGTAGTTTAAACGCTATTCAAGCTGAAAGGATCCCCCTTCCGCCCCTTCTGGCTCCTCCCCCTAGATCTGGAATCCAGTCATGGGACCGGATGAATGCAGCGAGGGACAATTTTCATGAACTCCTTGATGCAGGACAGGATTTTCCTTTTGTTTACTGAAGATTGTCCCTCGCTGCGCTCCCTCCGGACCTGTATGAGAGGATCAGTGACGCAGATGAAAGGGGCAGGAGGGGGATCCTTTCAGCTTGAAAAGCATTTAACCCCTTAAGGACCGGCACGTGCACACATGGCCGGCACTTGAGGACCACGGGGCTTTTTTTTCTTTTAACTTACAGTTCAGGGCTTCCTGAGCAGCGTGCAGCCATGCCAGGAGCCCTGAACTCCATGCCGTGCCAGGACCATCACTGGTCCTTAAGTGCCGGCCCGCCGTGACGGTCCTGGCATGTCAATGGTCCTTAAGGGGTTAAACTACAAGTATGTAAGTAAAAAAATATAGCGCAACATGTTATAAAAATCATAAAGAAGGGTCCAGGTTACATTTTAAAGAGGAACTATCACCCCAGATAAAGTCCCCCACCAAAAACTATTCATATAGCGATAAGCTTAGAAATAGTAGTATTATCCAGCAGTGTTATTAAGAAACCTTACTTCATCTGAGACTGATGGGCAGGCCTGTTGCTTCAGAGGGTTCTGTGTACCTGAGCCGTCAGTCACTTCCTGTTACCTTAAGGTACAATGCAGCTCCACCTAGAGGACACTGGGACGGACAGTGCAGGCGCACAGATGTCTCTAAGCCAAGATGTCTGCGCTGATGCCTGCCTGTTCATCTCGATCAGGTAGGATTTCTTAATAACTCTCACTTAGTACAGAGTATTTATATGCTTATCACTATATGAATAATTATTGTGGGGGGGGACTTTATTTGTGTTGATATTTTGTTTTTTTAATAGCAACATTACTGTCCCTTCAAATGAGAATCAACAGTTACTACTAATAATAATAACCTAACCCTTACTATACAATGTCCAGAAAACCCTAATTGCCCCTATGAGTTCTGAAACGGTCCTTCTGTTCTAGAGATAACATCTACAGTGAGTCCCGTACTGTTCAGTGTGGAGGACGACAGTCGCTAGCAGGACACAGACTCCACTCACTGCACATCTTACCCACTTTAGGACCAGAGTGGTAAGCGATGCAGCGTCCTGACAGCGAGCTCCCTGGTTGTCTGTTTCCAGAGAAGATTCCTTGAAAGCAGGGACATCGATACAATATAACATTATCTCTGCAGAAGCGAGTGCTCAGTGTGCTGTATTAAATCCCAAAATGGGTGTGTAATGTATTGTACGGGGGTAGTGTTACATTGTATCACTATCTTTGTTAAAAAGTATAGGCAAAGATGAAAAAAATAATAATAAATGTAGGTAATTTCACTGTAGATGTTCTGAACTTGCTGGATATATATAAAGAGGAGGATGACTGTCACATTAAATCAAAATGATTGTGTTACATCTGTCTGCATTGTAAGTCCCTTCGTTCACAACGTAGTTGCAGTGTTAATAAGGGACCAAACCACTGCATGGGTTATATCAAGGGGGGGGCATATGTGTATGGACTACAGGGGAACAAATCTGGGGTAACCGTCTGCACCATGGGGGTCAAACAAGAAGTCTTTCATTTAACCCTTTGAGGAGCCAGAAGGGTACAAAACGCGTTGCTTTGCAATGCGTTGCATTGCAATGCGTTGCATACCCCTCTGGCACCCAAAGGGTTAAATGAAGTTTTTTAACTTCTTGAATGCTGTAGTTGTCTCAGACACATTGATAAATTGCATTGTCTCTCATGTCAAGTACATGTACTAGAATAATGTGGAAGACGCTGATTACGCAATGTTTTTTAAAGGTAGGAAAAGGTAAAGAAGATTGTGGAGTGGGGGTAGGTGTGTTACAGCGAGTCTACATACAGGTGAGGTTTATGGGATACTAAGAAACAAATATTGTGACGAGCACCCATTGAGAACAAACAAGATAAATTGTCTTGTCCTTGGGTGTGGTGGCCCCTCAATGGTGATACAAGTCACGTTTTTCACTCCCATGTGCCATTGCAGAGAGGAAATTTCCATATTCATATCACACTGGTCCCACCCACATACAGTCCAGCTCCGAAATGTCCGGCAAATCCTCTCCACACGAGAGAATCAGCAAAACCACAGTCGTAGGCTTATGGGGTATACAGGTGAAATTTACAATATAAACAGGTGAAATTTAAGGAAAATACAGGTGAGATTTAAAGGTTAAATAGGTGAAATTTATGGAATATAGAGGTGAGATTTAGAGAATGTACAGGTAAGATTTAGAGGATATACAGATAAGATTTAGAGGATATACAGGTGAGATTTAGAGAATGTACAGGTAAGATTTAGAGGATATACAGGTGAGATTTAGAGGATATACAGGGGATGTTTTAGGGGATATACAGGTAAGATTTAGAGGATATACAGATAAGATTTAGATGATATACAGGTAAGATTTAGAGGATATACAAATGAGATTTAAAGGATACACAGGTAAGATTTAGAGGATATACAGGTGAGATTTAGCGGATATACAGGTGAGATTTAGAAGATATACAGATGAGATTTAAAGGATACACAGGTAAGATTTAGAGGATATACAGGTAAGATTTAGAGGATATACAGATGAGATTTAAAGGATACAAAGGTAAGATTTAGAAGATATACAGGTAAGATTTAGAGGATATACAGGTGAGATTTAGAGGATATACAGGTAAGATTTAGAAGATATACAGATGAGATTTAGAAGATATACAGGTGACATTTAGAGGATATACAGGGGATTATTTAGAGAATATACAGATAACATTTAGAGGATATACAGATAAGATTTGGGGGATATACAGGTAAGATTTCGATGATACACAGATGAGAGATAAGATTATATAAAAAATGCATTTAAGAGGGTATCCAATTGGCATTTAGAAGCTATAAAGATGGCATTTAGATGATATTAAGATGAAATGCAGAGGGTATAAAAGTGAGATTTATGAGGATATGCAGGTGATGTATAGGTTATATACAGGTGATATTTAGAGTATATATAAGTGAGATTTAGCTGATATACAGGAGAGGTATACATTATGTAGAGGTGAGATATAAAGGATACAGGTGAGGTATAGCTTATATACATCACGCACAGGTGAGATATGGGGAATATGCAGGGGAGGTATACACCATGCACAGGTGAGATGTAGGGGCTACACAGGGGAGGTATACATCACGCACAGGTGAGATGTAGGGGATACACAGGGGAGGTATACATCATGTACAGGTGAGATATAGAGGATACACAGGGGAGGTATACATCATGTACAGGTGAGATATAGAGGATACACAGGAGAGGTATACATCATGTACAGGAGAGATATAGAGGATACACAGGGGAGGTATACACCATGCACAGGTGAGATACAGGGGATACACAGGGGAGGTATACATCATGCACAGGTGAGATATAGAGGATACGCAGGGGAGGTATACACCATGTACAGGTGAGATATAGAGGATACACAGGAGAGGTATACATCATGTACAGGTGAGATATAGAGGATACACAGGGGAGGTATACATCATGCACAGGAGAGATATAGAGGATACACAGGGGAGGTATACACCATGCACAGGTGAGATACAGGGGATACACAGGGGAGGTATACATCATGCACAGGTGAGATATAGAGGATACGCAGGGGAGGTATACACCATGTACAGGTGAGATATAGAGGATACACAGGAGAGGTATACACCATGCACAGGTGAGATATAGAGGATACACAGGAGAGGTATACACCATGCACAGGTGAGACAGAGGGGATACACAGGAGAGGTATACACCATGTACAGGTGAGATGTAGGGATACACAGGAGAGGTATACATCATGCACAGGTGAGATATAGAGGATACACAGGAGAGGTATACATCATGTACAGGTGAGATATAGAGGATACACAGGAGAGGTATACATCATGTACAGGTGAGATATAGAGGATACACAGGAGAGGTATACATCATGTACAGGAGAGATATAGAGGATACACAGGGGAGGTATACACCATGTACAGGTGATATGTAGGGATACACAGGAGAGGTATACATTATGTACAGGTGAGATATAGAGGATACACAGGGGAGGTATACACCATAAACAGGTGAGATACAGGGGATACACATGAGAGGTATACATCATGCACAGGTGAGGTATAGAGGATACACAGGAGAGGTATACATCATGTACAGGTGAGATATAGAGGGAATACACAGGAGAGGTATACATCATGTACAGGTGAGATGTAGGGATACACAGGAGAGGTATACATCATGCACAGGTGAGATGTAGAGGATACACAGGAGAGGTATACATCATATACAGGTGAGATAGAGGGGATACACAGGAGAGGTATACATCATATACAGGTGAGATAGAGGGGATACACAGGGGAGGTATACATTATGTACAGGTGAGATATAGAGGATACACAGGAGAGGTATACATCACGCACAGGTGAGATATAGAGGATACACAGGAGAGGTATACATCATGCACAGGTGAGATAGAGGGGATACACAGGAGAGGTATACATCATGCACAGGTGAGATAGAGGGGATACACAGGAGAGGTATACATCATGCACAGGTGAGATACAGGGGATACACTGGAGAGGTATACATTATGTACAGGTGAGATATAGAGGATACACAGGAGAGGTATACATCATATACAGGTGAGATACAGGGGATACGCAGGGGAGGTATACACCATGCACAGGTGAGATATAGAGGATACACAGGAGAGGTATACATCATGTACAGGTGAGATATAGAGGGAATACACAGGAGAGGTATACATCATGCACAGGTGAGATGTAGGGATACACAGGAGAGGTATACATCATGCACAGGTGAGATGTAGAGGATACACAGGGGAGGTATACATCATATACAGGTGAGAAAGAGGGGATACACAGGAGAGGTATACATCATATACAGGTGAGATAGAGGGGATACACAGGGGAGGTATACATTATGTACAGGTGAGATATAGAGGATACACAGGGGAGGTATACATCATGTACAGGTGAGATAGAGGGGATACACAGGGGAGGTATACATCATGTACAGGTGAGATAGAGGGGATACACAGGGGAGGTATACATCATGCACAGGTGAGATACAGGGGATACACAGGGGAGGTATACATCATGCACAGGTGAGATATAGAGGATACACAGGGGAGGTATACATCATGTACAGGAGAGATACAGGGGATACACAGGAGAGGTATACATCATGTACAGGTGAGATAGAGCGGATACACAGGGAGGTATACATCATGCACAGGTGAGATACAGGGGATACACTGGAGAGGTATACATCATATACAGGTGAGATACAGGGGATACGCAGGGGAGGTATACATCATGTACAGGTGAGATATAGAGGGGATACACAGGAGAGGTATACATCATGTACAGGAGAGATATAGAGGATACACAGGAGAGGTATACATCATGCACAGGTGAGATACAGGGGATACACTGGAGAGGTATACATCATATACAGGTGAGATACAGGGGATACGCAGGGGAGGTATACATCATGTACAGGTGAGATACAGGGGATACACAGGAGAGGTATACATCATATACAGGTGAGATATAGATGATACACAGGAGAGGTATACATCATGCACAGGTGAGATACAGGGGATACACAGGAGAGGTATACATCATATACAGGTGAGATATAGATGATACACAGGAGAGGTATACATCATGTACAGGTGAGATATAGAGGATACACAGGAGAGGTATACATCATGCACAGGTGAGATGTAGGGGATACACAGGAGAGGTATACATCATGCACAGGTGAGATGTAGAGGATACACAGGAGAGATATACATCATGCACAGGTGAGATACAGGGGATACACAGGGGAGGTATACATCATGTACAGGTGAGATAGAGGGGATACACAGGAGAGGTATACATCATATACAGGTGAGATATAGATGATACACAGGAGAGGTATACATCATGCACAGGTGAGATACAGGGGATACACAGGAGAGGTATACATCATATACAGGTGAGATATAGATGATACACAGGAGAGGTATACATCATGCACAGGTGAGATACAGGGGATACACAGGGGAGGTATATATCACGCACAGGTGAGATGTAGGGGATATGCAGGGGAGATATACATCATGCACAGGTGAGTTACAGGGGATACATACACAGGGGAGGTATACATCATGCACAGGTGAGATGTAGGGGCTACACCGGAGAGGCATACATCACGTACAGGTGAGATAGGGGATACGCAGGAGAGGTATACATCATGCATAGGTGAGATATAGAGGATACACAGGAGAGGTATACATCATGTACAGGTGAGATGTAGGGGATACACAGGAGAGGTATACATCATATACAGGTGAGATATAGAGGATACACAGGAGAGGTATACATCATATACAGGTGAGATATAGAGGATACACAGGGGAGGTATACATCATATACAGGTGAGATACAGGGGATACACAGGAGAGGTATACATCATAAACAGGTGAGATACAGGGGATACGCAGGGGAGGTATACATCATATACAGGTGAGATATAGAGGATACACAGGAGAGGTATACATCACGCACAGGTGAGATACAGGGGATACGCAGGAGAGGTATACATCATGCACAGGTGAGATATAGAGGATACACAGGAGAGGTATACATCATGTACAGGTGAGATATAGAGGATACACAGGGGAGGTATACATCATGTACAGGTGAGATACAGGGGATACACAGGAGAGGTATACATCATGCACAGGTGAGATGTAGGGGATACGCAGGGGAGGTATACATCACGCACAGGTGAGATGTAGGAGATACACAGGGGAGGTATACATCATGTACAGGAGAGATACAGGGGATACACAGGGGAGATATACATTATATACAGGTGAGATGTAGAGGATACACAGGAGAGGTATACATCATGTACAGGTGAGATATAGAGGATACACAGGAGAGGTATACATCATGTACAGGTGAGATATAGAGGATATACAGGAGAGGTATACATCATGTACAGGTGAGATATAGAGGATACACAGGAGAGGTATACATTATGCACAGGTGAGATATAGAGGATACACAGGGGAGGTATACATCATGTACAGGAGAGATGTAGGGGATACACAGGAGAGGTATACATTATATACAGGTGAGATATAGAGGATACACAGGGGAGGTATACATTATATACAGGTGAGATGCAGGGGATACACAGGAGAGGTATACATTATATACAGGTGAGACACAGGGGATACACAGGGGAGGTATACATTATATACAGGTGAGATGCAGGGGATACACAGGGGAGGTATACATCATGTACAGGTGAGATGTAGGGATACACAGGTGAGGTATACATCATGCACAGGTGAGATGTAGAGGATACACAGGAGAGGTATACATCATATACAGGTGAGATATAGAGGATACACAGGAGAGGTATACATCATATACAGGTGAGATATAGAGGATACACAGGAGAGGTATACATCATATACAGGTGAGATACAGGGGATACACAGGAGAGGTATACATCATATACAGGTGAGATACAGGGGATACGCAGGAGAGGTATACATCATGCACAGGTGAGATATAGAGGATACACAGGAGAGGTATACATCATGTACAGGTGAGATATAGAGGATACACAGGGGAGGTATACACCATGCACAGGTGAGATATAGAGGATACACAGGGGAGGTATACATCATGCACAGGTGAGATGTAGGGATACACAGGAGAGGTATACATCATGTACAGGTGAGATACAGGGGATACAAAGGAGAGGTATACATCATGTACAGGTGAGATGTAGGGGATACACAGGAGAGGTATACATCATGTACAGGTGAGATATGGAGAATACACAGGAGAGGTATACATCATGCACAGGTGAGATACAGGGGATACGCAGGAGAGGTATACATCATGCACAGGTGAGATGTAGGGATACACAGGAGAGGTATACATCATGTACAGGTGAGATATAGAGGATAAACAGGAGAGGTATACATTATATACAGGTGAGATATAGAGGATACACAGGAGAGGTATACATCATGTACAGGTGAGATATAGAGGATACACAGGAGAGGTATACACCATGCACAGGTGAGATATAGAGGATACACAGGGGAGGTATACATCATGCACAGGTGAGATGTAGGGATACACAGGAGAGGTATACATCATGTACAGGTGAGATACAGGGGATACACAGGAGAGGTATACATCATGTACAGGT
Organism: Rhinophrynus dorsalis; assembly: GCA_037306005.1. Classification (NCBI taxonomy): domain Eukaryota; kingdom Metazoa; phylum Chordata; class Amphibia; order Anura; family Rhinophrynidae; genus Rhinophrynus; species Rhinophrynus dorsalis. The sequence continues at coordinate 11,362,871 of CM074719.1, forward strand.
GAGATGTAGGGGATACACAGGAGAGGTATACATCATGTACAGGTGAGATATGGAGAATACACAGGAGAGGTATACATCATGCACAGGTGAGATACAGGGGATACGCAGGAGAGGTATACATCATGCACAGGTGAGATGTAGGGATACACAGGAGAGGTATACATCATGTACAGGTGAGATATAGAGGATAAACAGGAGAGGTATACATTATATACAGGTGAGATATAGAGGATACACAGGAGAGGTATACATCATGTACAAGTGAGATATAGTGGATACACAGGGGAGGTATACATTATATACAGGTGAGATATAGAGGATACACAGGGGAGGTATACATCATGCACAGGTGAGATAGAGGGGATACACAGGGGAGGTATACACCATGCACAGGTGAGGTATAGAGGATACACAGGGGAGGTATACATCATGTACAGGTGAGATATAGAGGATACACAGGGGAGGTATACATCATGTACAGGTGAGATATAGAGGATACACAGGAGAGGTATACATCATGCACAGGTGAGATGTAGGGATACACAGGGGAGGTATACATCATGCACAGGTGAGATATAGAGGATACACAGGAGAGGTTTACATCATGTACAGGTGAGATATAGTGGATACACAGGAGAGGTATACATCATGTACAGGTGAGATATAGTGGATACACAGGAGAGGTATACATCATGCACAGGTGAGATATAGTGGATACAGAGGAGAGGTATACATCATGTACAGGTGAGATATAGAGGATATACAGGAGAGGTATACATCATGTACAGGTGAGATATAGAGGATACACAGGAGAGGTATACATCATGCACAGGTGAGATGTAGAGGATACACAGGGGAGGTATACATCATGTACAGGTGAGATATAGAGGATACACAGGGGAGGTATACATCATGTACAGGTGAGATATAGAGGATACACAGGAGAGGTATACATCATGTACAGGTGAGATATAGAGGATACACAGGAGAGGTTTACATCATGTACAGGTGAGATATAGTGGATACACAGGAGAGGTATACATCATGTACAGGTGAGATATAGTGGATACACAGGAGAGGTATACATCATGCACAGGTGAGATATAGTGGATACAGAGGAGAGGTATACATCATGTACAGGTGAGATATAGAGGATATACAGGAGAGGTATACATCATGTACAGGTGAGATATAGAGGATACACAGGAGAGGTATACATCATGCACAGGTGAGGTATAGAGGATACACAGGAGAGGTATACATCATGCACAGGTGAGATATAGTGGATACAGAGGAGAGGTATACATCATGTACAGGTGAGATATAGAGGATATACAGGAGAGGTATACATCATGTACAGGTGAGATATAGAGGATACACAGGGGAGGTATACATCATGTACAGGTGAGATGTAGAGGATACACAGGAGAGGTATACATTATGTACAGGTGAGATATAGAGGATACACAGGGGAGGTATACATCATGTACAGGTGAGATATAGAGGATACACAGGAGAGGTATACATCATGTACAGGTGAGATATAGAGGATACACAGGAGAGGTTTACATCATGTACAGGTGAGATATAGTGGATACACAGGAGAGGTATACATCATGTACAGGTGAGATATAGTGGATACACAGGAGAGGTATACATCATGCACAGGAGAGATGTAGGGGATACGCAGGAGAGGTATACATCATGTACAGGTGAGATATAGAGGATACACAGGAGAGGTATACATCATGTACAGGTGAGATATAGAGGATACACAGGAGAGGTTTACATCATGTACAGGTGAGATATAGTGGATACACAGGAGAGGTATACATCATGTACAGGTGAGATATAGTGGATACACAGGAGAGGTATACATCATGCACAGGTGAGATATAGTGGATACACAGGAGAGGTATACATCATGTACAGGTGAGATATAGTGGATACAGAGGAGAGGTATACATCATGTACAGGTGAGATATAGTGGATACACAGGAGAGGTATACATCATGCACAGGTGAGATATAGTGGATACAGAGGAGAGGTATACATCATGTACAGGTGAGATATAGAGGATACACAGGGGAGGTATACATAATGCACAGGTGAGATATAGAGGATATACAGGAGAGGTATACATCATGCACAGGTGAGGTATAGAGGATAGATGTCTATGTTCCTTTGTGCAGATGGCCTGCTCTGTCTCTGTCCTTGTTGCTCGATAAATAGACCCTTTAATATCTACTCGATGATGACCATTGACTACACAGAAATTCCCCAAATACCCATTGATTTTAACCCTTTGATTGCTTTTTCCTTTGGCATTCAAAGGGTTAATGGGGGATTTTAAACTTTGATTTCTGTAGAGGTCTCCAACACAGTCAATAAAAATGTGTATTTGTCCCCTATGATGGAGTTGGTTCTCCTCAGAATTTCAACTCATAGGTTCATGGATAAAGCCCTAAATCTCCCCAAAACTTTAAATTCCATTTCTTGTCAGTGTCCAGGCAAGGCTACAAATTAACCTCTCGGATGCAGTTCTTTGGAAGAAATAAACACGGTTCACAAACGAGTTATTTGTGTACAGTGATGGAGTTAATGAGCGGCCGTTCACTTAGCAACCAACGTTTTGGCTGAATTCCACAAGTCACAACAATGCCATTGTGCGGGGAGACGTGGGCCGCGGATCTCATTACAACCTGTCAGTCACGGCGGCGGGTAATTATACACATACTTCCACTGACCAGAGGTGACACTTTAAAGGAGATTTTTTTTATTTATTTATTGTTATTAGCCTTTATTTACAGAGTACCAACTTATTATTCGGTGCTGTACCCTAGGGGACAGACATACTCGGACATTAACCCTTTGATTGCCAGAGGGGTACGCGACGCATTTCTTTGCAATGTATTGCGCATCCCTCTGGCACTCAGAGGGTTAATGGAACATAGAAGACAAAAGAATCAGAGGTCGCCGCTCGTGAGAACTTACAGTCTAGATCTCTATACTATGAATATGGGCCTCTTCATTTCTTAAAGGGCAATTGCCGCATCTGCAGGTTTGTTCCTCTGTGAGCAGACGATGCTGAGGTGCAAAAAGATGCCTCGTTGGTCGTGTGAAGAGAGACTGATCCACAAGGTTGTAGGCTTAGGGTTCAGTCTCTGTCATGCACCATGAGGTTCACCATCTCCTCCTTCCCACCCTGTTCCTCCCACTTCTCCTCCTTCCCACCCTGTTCCTCCCGCTTCTCCTCCTTCCCACCCTGTTCCTCCCGCTTCTCCTCCTTCCCACCCTGTTCCTCCCGCTTCCCACCCACTTCTCCTCCTTCCCACCCTGGTCCTCCCAATTCCCTCCCACTTCTCCTCCTTCCCACTCTGTTCCTCCCACTTCTCCTCCTTCCCATTCTGTTCCTCACACTTCTCCTCCTTCCCACCCTGTTCCTACTACATCCCTCCCACTTCTCCTCCTTCCTACCCTGTTCCTCCCCACTTCTTCTCATTCCCTCCCTGTTCCTCCAACTTCCCTCCCACTTCTCCTCCTTACCACCCTGTTCCTCCCACTTCCCTCTCACTTCTCCTCCTTACCACCCTGTTCCTCCCACTTCCCTCTCACTTCTCCTCCTTACCACGCTGTTCCTCCCACTTCCCTCTCACTTCTCCTCCTTCCCACCCTGTTCCTCCCGCTTCCCACCCACTTCTCCTCCTTCCCATTCTGTTCCTCACACTTCTCCTCCTTCCCACCCTGTTCCTACTACATCCCTCCCACTTCTCCTCCTTCCTACCCTGTTCCTCCCCACTTCTTCTCATTCCCTCCCTGTTCCTCCAACTTCCCTCCCACTTCTCCTCCTTCCCACCCTGTTTCTCCCACTTCCCACCCACTTTTCCTCCTTCCCACCCTGTTCCCCCACTTCCCTCTCACTTCTCCTCCTTCCCACCCTGTTCCTCCCGCTTCCCACCCACTTCTCCTCCTTCCCACCAGTAGCTCCCACTTCCCCACTGGGAAGCAGGAACACATTGCAGACTGTTCCAATGAAGTATCTCTTTGTAGATAACGCTATTTCGGCTCTGCTGAAGAGCCGTCCGGTGAAATGACCATTATCTGGATCTGTTAGCCAGAGCACTAACGTATGTAAAAGGGGTGGGGGGGAATTTAAAAGCTTATAATTCTTAAAATATACATCTTTAAGCAATGGGATTTACTTAATTTCATTTATTTATGAACAATAATAAAACTTTTTAAAGGGATAGTAATGTTTCATAATAAAAACAGCTCTAATTAATCATCATAGTATTTGGACTTTGGAGAGTGTTATTTCAATTCTGTCAGAGTTGTAGTTCAAGAGTAATTCAATGATAAAGTATCCCCCTCCCTCCCCTTTTACTGATGTAACACTGCTCAGCCAGATCAGAAGGGAGGTGTCCAGGTAGACTGCAGAGATGGACAATCTTCAATTAAGATAAGGGAAAAACCTGCAAAACCTGTCAAGGGGGGCAGGGCTTTCATTGTTCTCATAGGAAGAAGATTCTCCCTTGCTGTTATCTGTCTGGTCTATGGACTGGATTCCACATCTGAGAAGAGATGGCTTACACTAGGTAAAAGGGGGAAACTTTGCTTGTGAAGGTTTGAGAGATAAGACTTATATCGTTCTTCATGTTTTTTTAATGCCTACAAAATAAAATAAAGTTAAAACGAAGTATTACTATCCCTTTAAATCCAGGTATTACTATCCCTTTAAATTAGTGTAAATAAGATTCAGTAGATAAACTTTTATACCTGGGACCTGACAACCTTCTCTAATCTCCTTATATCCATATACGCAACCGCTTGGTATCCTTCCACTAGCACAACTATCTCAGGAACAGTCACACCTTATAATAGTAACGTTCCAATTACCATAACCCTTTGAGTGCCGGAGAGGCGGATCCCAAGAGTACCAAGATATGTTTATTGTATCTGTGTATTGGAATAAAGTTGAAAGACCATGTAATCCATTTCAGTTGTGAGAAGTAATTATATTAAACAGAACAGACTGCAGTACAATAATATAATACCCACTCGTGTAGTACATTCTGAATATTGTCACCCTGTGCCCCAAAAATATTTTTACACAACTTTTCTAACTCTTTCAGTGACACAGGGGTATGTAATGCACAATGGCACTGACTGTGTTTGTGGTGCTGTTTGTGGTGCTATAGACTGAGCGGATCCTCTCCTGACACCCAGTGGTCATGTTGGGAAGCAGAGAATATTGTCTCAGACTTCAGGTTTTCCGAATTGCTGGTGGTGTGTATGGGAAAGGCATCCCTTCTACACAGCCAGCAGTTCAACAACCCTGCGTTATAATGAGGCTATTCTCCTTCCTCCCCTTGAACCCCCAATTCTTAGTGCATATGACAATGTGCGTCTCTATCGCCAATAGTATTGTGTTCAAAACAAACCCTCACACGCACATTTCCATAACTTCGACCCTTAGTGAATCTCCCCCAAGGTGTTAAAATAATTCTTAGGGTTCCACAGAGGCTTTGCAAGAACGCACAGGATTCTAGAATAGCACAGGGTTATAGAACAGCGCAGGATTCTAGAATAGCGCAGGGTTATAGAACAGCATAGGATTCTAGAATAGTGCAGGGTTATAGAACAGTGCAGGGTTATAGAACAGAACAGGGTTATAGAACAGTGCGGGATTCTAGAACAGAGCAGGGTTATAGAACAGTGCAGGGTTATATAACAGTGCGGGATTCTAGAACAGAGCAGGGTTATAGAACAGAACAGGGTTATAGAACAGAACAGGGTTATAGAACAGCACAGGATTCTAGAATAGTGCAGGGTTATAGAACAGTGCAGGGTTATAGACCAGCACAGGGTTATAGAATAGCGCAGGATTATAGAACAGTGCAGGGTTATAGAACAGCGCAGGGTTATAGAACAGCACAGAGTTATAGAACAGCGCAGGGTTATAGAACAGTGCAGGGTTATAGAACAGCGCAGGGTTATAGAACAGCACAGGGTTATAGACCAGCACAGGGTTATAGAACAGCACAGGGTTATAGAACAGCGCAGGGTTATAGAACAGCACAGGGTTATAGAATAGCGCAGGGTTATAGAACAGCACAGGGTTATAGAACAGTGCAGGGTTATAGAACAGCGCAGGGTTATAGAATAGCGCAGGGTTATAGACCAGCACAGGATTCTAGAATAGTGCAGGTTTATAGAACAGCACAGGGTTATAGAACAGTGCAGGATTCTAGAACAGAGCAGGGTTATAGAACAGCGCAGGGTTATAGAACAGCACAGGGTTATAGAACAGCGCAGGGTTATAGACCAGAGCAGGGTTATAGACCAGCACAGGGTTATAGAACAGCTCAGGGTTATAGAACAGCGCAGGGTTATAGAACAGCGGAGGGTTATAGAACAGCACAGGGTTATAGAACAGCGCAGGGTTATAGAACAGCACAGGGTTATAGAACAGCTCAGGGTTATAGAACAGCGCAGAGTTATAGAACAGTGCAGAGTTATAGAACAGCACAGGGTTACAGACCAGCGCAGGGTTATAGAAAAGCACAGGGTTACAGACCAGCGCAGGGTTATAGAACAGCGCAGGGTTATAGAACAGCGCAGGGTTATAGAACAGCTCAGGGTTACAGACCAGCGCAGGGTTATAGAACAGCACAGGGTTATAGAACAGCGCAGGGTTATAGACCAGGACAGGGTTATAGAACAGCGCAGGGTTATAGAACAGTGCAGGGTTATAGAACAGTGCAGGGTTATAGACCAGCACAGGGTTATAGAACAGTGCAGGGTTATAGAACAGTGCAGGGTTATAGACCAGCACAGGGTTATAGAACTGCGCAGGGTTATAGACCAGCTCAGGGTTATAGACCAGCTCAGGGTTATAGACCAGCTCAGGGTTATAGAACAGCGCAGGGTTATAGAACAGTGCAGGGTTATAGAACAGCACAGGGTTATAGAATAGCACGGGGTTATAGAACAGCGCAGGGTTATAGAACAGCGGAGGGTTATAGAACAGCTCAGGGTTATAGAACAGCGCAGGGTTATAGAACAGCACAGAGTTATAAAACAGCACAGGGTTATAGACCAGCACAGGGTTATAGAACAGCGCAGGGTTATAGAACAGCACAGGGTTATAGAACAGCGCAGGGATATACACCAGCACAGGGTTATAGAACAGCGCAGGGTTATAGAACAGCACAGGGTTATAGAACAGCGCAGGGTTATAGAACAGCGCAGGGTTATAGACCAGAGCAGGGTTATAGACCAGCACAGGGTTATAGAACAGCTCAGGGTTATAGAACAGCACAGGGTTATAGAACAGCACAGGGTTATAGACCAGGACAGGGTTATAGAACAGCACAGGGTCATAGAACAGCGCAGGGTTATAGAACAGCGGAGGGTTATAGAACAGCACAGGGTTATAGAACAGCGCAGGGTTATAGAACAGCACAGGGTTATAGAACAGTGCAGGGTTATAGAACAGCGCAGGGTTATAGAACAGCGCAGGGTTATAGAACAGCTCAGGGTTATAGAACAGCGCAGAGTTATAGAACAGTGCAGAGTTATAGAACAGCACAGGGTTACAGACCAGCACAGGGTTATAGAACAGCACAGGGTTACAGACCAGCGCAGGGTTATAGAACAGCGCAGGGTTATAGAACAGCTCAGGGTTACAGACCAGCGCAGGGTTATAGAACAGCGCAGGGTTATAGAACAGCGCAGGGTTATAGACCAGGACAGGGTTATAGAACAGCGCAGGGTTATAGAACAGTGCAGGGTTATAGAACAGTGCAGGGTTATAGACCAGCACAGGGTTATAGAACAGTGCAGGGTTATAGAACAGTGCAGGGTTATAGACCAGCACAGGGTTATAGAACTGCGCAGGGTTATAGAACAGCTCAGGGTTATAGAACAGCTCAGGGTTATAGAACAGCACAGGGTTATAGACCAGCTCAGGGTTATAGAACAGCTCAGGGTTATAGACCAGCTCAGGGTTATAGAACAGCACAGGGTTTTAGAACAGCGCAGGGTTATAGAACAGCGCAGGGTTATAGAACAGCGGAGGGTTATAGAACAGCTCAGGGTTATAGAACAGCGCAGGGTTATAGAACAGCACAGGGTTATAAAACAGCACAGGGTTATAGACCAGCACAGGGTTATAGAACAGCGCAGGGTTATAGAACAGCACAGGGTTATAGAACAGTGCAGGGATATACACCAGCACAGGGTTATAGACCAGCTCAGGGTTATAGAACAGTGCAGGGTTATAGAACAGCGCAGGGTTATAGAACAGCTCAGGGTTATAGAACAGCGCAGGGTTATAGAACAGCACAGGGTTATAGAACAGTACAGGGTTATAGAACAGCTCAGGGTTATAGAACAGCGCAGGGTTATAGAACAGCGCAGGGTTATAGACCAGCTCAGGGTTATAGAACAGCTCAGGGTTATAGAACAGCGCAGGGTTATAGAACAGCACAGGGTTATAGAACAGCTCAGGGTTATAGAACAGCGCAGGGTTATAGAACAGCGCAGGGTTATAGACCAGCTCAGGGTTATAGAACAGCTCAGGGTTATAGAACAGCGCAGGGTTATAGAACAGCACAGGGTTATAGAACAGCTCAGGGTTATAGAACAGCGCAGGGTTATAGACCAGCGCAGGGTTATAGAACAGCGCAGGGTTATAGACCAGCACAGGGTTATAGAACAGCACAGGGTTATAGACCAGCACAGGGTTATAGAACAGCGCAGGGTTATAGACCAGCTCAGGGTTATAGAACAGCTCAGGGTTATAGAACAGCACAGGGTTATAGAACAGTGCAGGGTTATAGAACAGCGCAGGGTTATAGAACAGCGCAGGGTTATAGAATAGCGCAGGGTTATAGAATAGCGCAGGGTTATAGACCAGCGCAGGGTTATAGAACAGCGCAGGGTTATAGAACAGAGCAGGGTTATAGAACAGCGCAGGGTTATAGAACAGCACAGGGTTATAGAACAGCGCAGGGTTATAGAACAGCACAGGGTTATAGAACAGCACAGGGTTATAGAACAGCGCAGGGTTATAGAACAGCACAGGGTTATAGAACAGCGCAGGGTTATAGAACAGCACAGGGTTATAGAACAGCGCAGGGTTATAGAACAGCACAGGGTTATAGACCAGCGCAGGGTTATAGAACAGCGCAGGGTTATAGAACAGTTCAGAGATATAGAACAGCGCAGGGTTATAGAACAGCACAGGGTTATAGAACAGCACAGGGTTATAGAACAGCACAGGGTTATAGAACAGCGCAGGGTTATAGAACAGCGCAGGGTTATAGAACAGTTCAGAGATATAGAACAGCGCAGGGTTATAGAACAGTTCACGGTTATAGAACAGCGCAGGGTTATAGACCAGCGCAGGGTTATAGAACAGCTCAGGGTTATAGAACAGCGCAGGGTTATAGAACAGCACAGAGTTATAGAACAGTGCAGGGTTATAGAACAGCACAGGGTTATAGAACAGCGCAGGGTTATAGAACAGCACAGGGTTATAGAACAGCTCAGGGTTATAGAACAGCGCAGGGTTATAGACCAGCGCAGGGTTATAGAACAGCGCAGGGTTATAGACCAGCACAGGGTTATAGAACAGCACAGGGTTATAGACCAGCACAGGGTTATAGAACAGCGCAGGGTTATAGACCAGCTCAGGGTTATAGAACAGCTCAGGGTTATAGAACAGCACAGGGTTATAGAACAGTGCAGGGTTATAGAACAGCGCAGGGTTATAGAACAGCGCAGGGTTATAGAATAGCGCAGGGTTATAGAATAGCGCAGGGTTATAGACCAGCGCAGGGTTATAGAACAGCGCAGGGTTATAGAACAGAGCAGGGTTATAGAACAGCGCAGGGTTATAGAACAGCACAGGGTTATAGAACAGCGCAGGGTTATAGAACAGCACAGGGTTATAGAACAGCACAGGGTTATAGAACAGCGCAGGGTTATAGAACAGCACAGGGTTATAGAACAGCGCAGGGTTATAGAACAGCACAGGGTTATAGAACAGCGCAGGGTTATAGAACAGCACAGGGTTATAGACCAGCGCAGGGTTATAGAACAGCGCAGGGTTATAGAACAGTTCAGAGATATAGAACAGCGCAGGGTTATAGAACAGCACAGGGTTATAGAACAGCACAGGGTTATAGAACAGCACAGGGTTATAGAACAGCGCAGGGTTATAGAACAGCGCAGGGTTATAGAACAGTTCAGAGATATAGAACAGCGCAGGGTTATAGAACAGTTCACGGTTATAGAACAGCGCAGGGTTATAGACCAGCGCAGGGTTATAGAACAGCTCAGGGTTATAGAACAGCGCAGGGTTATAGAACAGCACAGAGTTATAGAACAGTGCAGGGTTATAGAACAGCACAGGGTTATATATATGGCAAGATGTCTGCGCTCCGTGCTACTGTCGCCCATAGAAGAGAGCAGAAATCTATTAAATAAGGTAATTATTCTGGTGACTAGCGCTACTAAGCAGCTAGTCGCCAGATGGGAACTTAGTGAAGCTAAAGATTGTGTTGGGTGGTAGTTCCGCTGTAATAGCTGCGTCGGCTGTCTAAAGAGGCGATAAGGGATTTTAGTAAAAAAAAACAAAAAAACTGGGTCTTAAATTTTATGCGCTAAAGTGAGTCCCTTATCGGATCTTTAGGGATAACGCAGTCCGTTAAATGGCAACCTGTAGCGTTTTTTTTTAATTTTCAATGGGCCAAAACTCATCTAAATGTAGCGGCCGGCAGGGGGCTTTTTGACAGCATGTTTTTAGCACGGGTCTTTAAATCGGTTACCGTGCTTGAAAAAATGCCGTCACCTGTTTTGTTTTTTTTATCGGCTGCCTTTAAATCTTTTTACAAGGGTAAAATTCACAAGGGAAATTAGGATTTTCTGTCCGTAGTAAGGCAAGGGGGTGGGGTTACTGTTAGGGAGTGTAATTTCTCCTTTAATTCTCTGGAGGCCAGAAATGTATCTATAGTACAATTCAGTGACCAAGAGCTGCATATCTGTACCCCCAAATCCACCCCAGTCCTACACATTATAGTTACAACTTCTAAAAAAAAGTGGATTAACCCCTCCAATGCATTGCTTTCCAATGATTCTTGCTGTATCAGAGAAAAGACTTATGAAGGTCACATGTGGTCCCAAGGCCCCCTACTGTCCACCACTGGTACGGCTACTCCTCGGTCTGTCCAGTCTGCAGAACATTAGATCATCACTGTGCTACTAACATCCCATCTCAGAGGCAGCTGCAGATCCGTCCGGCCTGTACCCATATACTGAGTTCCTCCAGGAGGGAGAGACGTGATATTTACTCATTAGTGATGCACCAGAAGCATTCATAATGTATTAGACGCCTGTATGCCACATGCAGCAATGTAATTTAACTCCAAATACACTACAGCGGGGGAGAATGTTTAATTAGACAAATAACGGAATTGTTTATTAACTTCAAAAACACGTGCCTCTTAATGTGCTTAACAACAGGCTTGCCTAGGTAGGAGTCCATCATCCAGCAGTCAGGTGTATATATATAATTACTGTGTGTAACAGAAGTACTTACCTAGGTAGGAGTCCATCATACAGCAGTCAGGTGTATCTATATAATTACTGTGTGTAACAGAAGCACTTACCTAGGTAGGAGTCCATCACACAGCAGTCAGGTGTATCTATATAATTACTGCGTGTAACAGAAGGACTTACCTAGGTAGGAGTCCATCACACAGCAGTCAGGTGTATCTATATAATTACTGTGTGTAACAGAAGCACTTACCTAGGTAGGAGTCCATCACACAGCAGTCAGGTGTATCTATATAATTACTGTGTGTAACAGAAGCACTTACCTAGGTAGGAGTCCATCACACAGCAGTCAGGTGTATCTGTATAATTACTGTGTGTAACAGAAGGACTTACCTAGGTAGGAGTCCATCACACAGCAGTCAGGTGTATCTGTATAATTACTGTGTGTAACAGAAGCACTTACCTAGGTAGGAGTCCATCACACAGCAGTCAGGTGTATCTATATAATTACTGTGTGTAACAGAAGCACTTACCTAGGTAGGAGTCCATCATACAGCAGTCAGGCGTATCTATATAATTACTGTGTGTAACAGAAGCACTTACCTAGGTAGGAGTCCATCACACAGCAATCAGGCGTATCTATATAATTACTGTGTGTAACAGAAGCACTTACCTAGGTAGGAGTCCATCATACAGCAGTCAGGTATATCTGTATAATTACTGTGTGTAACAGAAGTACTTACCTAGGTAGGAGTCCATCACACAGCAGTCAGGCGTATCTATATAATTACTGTGTGTAACAGAAGCACTTACCTAGGTAGGAGTCCATCACACAGCAGTCAGGCGTATCTATATAATTACTGTGTGTAACAGAAGCACTTCCCTAGGTAGGAGTCCATCACACAGCAGTCAGGTGTATCTATATAATTACTGTGTGTAACAGAAGCACTTACCTAGGTAGGAGTCCATCATACGGCAGTCAGGTGTATCTATATAATTACTGTGTGTAACAGAAGCACTTACCTAGGTAGGAGTCCATTATACGGCAGTCAGGTGTATCTATATAATTACTGTGTGTAACAGAAGCACTTACCTAGGTAGGAGTCCGTCATACAGCAGTCAGGTGTATCTATATAATTACTGTGTGTAACAGAAGCACTTACCTAGGTAGGAGTCCATTATACAGCAGTCAGGCGTATCTATATAATTACTGTGTGTAACAGAAGCACTTACCTAGTTAGGAGTCCATCATACAGCAGTCAGGCGTATCTATATAATCACTGTGTGTAACAGAAGCACTTACCTAGGTAGGAGTCCATCATACAGCAGTCAGGCGTATCTATATAATTACTGTGTGTAACAGAAGCACTTACCTAGGTAGGAGTCCATCACACAGCAGTCAGGCGTATCTATATAATTACTGTGTGTAACAGAAGCACTTACCTAGGTAGGAGTCCATCATACAGCAGTCAGGTGTATCTATATAATTACTGTGTGTGACAGAAGCACTTACCTAGGTAGGAGTCCATCATACAGCAGTCAGATATATCTATATTATTACTGTGTGTGACAGAAGCACTTACCTAGGTAGGTGTCCATCATACAGCAGTCAGGCGTATCTATATAATTACTGTGTGTAACAGAAGCACTTACCTAGGTAGGAGTCCATCACACAGCAGTCAGGTGTATCTATATAATTACTGTGTGTGACAGAAGCACTTACCTAGGTAGGAATCCATCACACAGCAGTCAGGTGTATCTGTATAATCACTGTGTGTAACAGAAGCACTTACCTAGGTAGGAGTCCATCACACAGCAGTCAGGTGTATCTATATAGTTACTGTGTGTAACAGAAGTACTTACCTAGGTAGAAGTATAGCTGACAGGTATATATATATCTATATATATATATATATATATATATATATATATATATATATATATATATATATATATACCAGCAATATTGACAAGGCGTTGCTCGTGCAGTTAATAAAAGTATGACTGCTTTAATGACTGGCTTGTTGAATTTACAGTGCTTAGCGCTTTCAGGTACAAAAAGATGTGTAACGCATGGAAAGCACTGCATTACACAACTCTGCACTCTGTGTTTACTTCCTGATAGTTCTAATTGACAGGAAGTGAATTTACTCTGTTTACTTCCTGATAGTTCTAACTGACAGGAAGTGACTCAGCAGTTTCTATGACATTCTATGGAGAACTGTATGTCTCTGACTTTTCTGACTTTCCTCTCCATTAGAATCTAACAGGAAAACAAATTAGAATTTGACCACTAGAGGGCACTGCTAATGTAAAAAAACATGGGTTTAAACTGTAATAACTCTGGAAATATAAATCTCTCAGCAGTGGGAGTACCCTTAGTTTACTCAATAGGAAAATCCCTACAATATATATTTTTTTCCTAAAAAAGTTAACTGCTCCTTTAATTTGATTTTAGCTGATACTGGAAGCCAATTAATGGATTTATAGAGCTGAAAAGCAGGGGAAGGTTGGACTGTGAGGTGCAGGAGCCTGGCAGTCTAGACTGGTAGGATTTGTGGACACCCAACATTTAAAGAGAAAATGCCCTCCTATAAGCTTTTATTTTACTGTTATGAATTTCACAGTAACATTGATGATAAGGCTGAAAAAAGACATGCGTCCATCAAGTGCAGCCTATACCAAGTCACTCCTGTTGATCCAGAGGAAGTTTAAAAAAAACAAAACTTTATTTTCAATTATGTCTCAAGTGGGTAAAGAAAAATCCTTTGTGACTCCAAATGGCAATGAGACATTTCCCTGGATCAACCTCCTATGTGCTGTGAAACCAGCTGTCATGATTATCAGTATTATTCCGAGTTAGACACATATCCATTACTTTTTTGAATGCAGCAACGGCATCTTAAAGTGTTAGTAATGTCTAAAAAAACTTTTTTGCATTTAGAAGAGCTCAAAAAGCTGATCTAAATGCAAAAAACGTATCTCTCAAACCGCTATGGTTTAAGAGATACGGGCGTTTAAAGTTTGATTTCTCCTACTGACAGCTGTAAAGATGTCAGCAGGAGATTCGTGTCGGTCGACACTGTGGCGCTTGAGAAGTGCCGAGATCTCGTTACTTACACGGAATCCCTTCAATGGAATGGTCTAAAACGAGTGCCTGGTGTTCACGCACACATTTTAGACCATTCCAATAAAGGGATTCTGTGTAAGTAACGAGATCCCGGCACTTCTCAAGCGCCTCTGTGTTGACCAACACGAATCTCCTGCTGACAGCTTTACAGCTGTCAGTAGGAAACAGCAAACTTTAAACGCCCGTATCTCTTAAAACATAGCAGTTTGAGAGATACGTTTTTTTGCATCTAGATCAGCTTTTTGAGCTCTTCTAAATGCAAAAAAGTTTTTTTTAGACATTAATATCACTTTAAGGCAGAACTACCACCGCTAAGCAACTTTGTTTCTAATAATTCCCTGTCTGGCCACTAGCTGCTTAGTAGCGCTAGTCGCCAGAATTATTACCTGGTTATGGAGAAATATGCATTCATCCTCGGCTGACAGGCAGGACGGACCGCGGACATCTTGCCCTAGTGACGTCCGCGTGCCTGCGCTGTCAGCCCCAGACGGCTGTAGGAGGCGTTATCACACTGGTTTATTTGATTCCAGCTTAGGTCTATAGAGAACTTTATAGATAGAAACAGTGATAAATACATCTGCTGTAATAGAATGCAGACTATTACTGGCTACAATTAAATGCAAAATAAATGAATTTTTTCTTAAACCCCTGGCAACCAGCTGTCCAGAAAAGCGACCTTCCCTTAAAGGGGAACTATCACCCCTATACAAGTTTGCTTCATTGTCATCCTCATATAATGATAACCTTTAATCACGTTTTTTTTCTTTTTGTTATAAAATGCACTCTGTGGCGAAATTTACATTATTAAAAATGAGCTGGGGCCTTACTTCCAGGCAGACCGCGGTTACACCTCTGTACCTCAGTCTGTCAATCTTGTTCTGTTCCCTCCACAAGTATGGTCACGTTCCAACCGGCTTATATGGAGCAATGCTCCGTCATCGGATGAGGTTAGAACATGACAATACTTGACAAAGCTGTTAAGACGATATGCGTTGGGCTTTGAGTGGTGTGTGCAGGGCTGGATTTACATCTCAGGAGCCTGTAGGCACAGAAATCTGAAGCGCCCCCCCCCATTGGCCATCTCTACAATGCTGCTAATCTCCACACTGCCCCCATCATGTCCATATTGCCCTCTCATTGCCCCTATCATCTTGATATTGCCCACATCAGCTTTATATTGCCCCCATCAGCTCCATATTGCCCTCACATTGCCAGCCATCAGCTCCATACTGCCCCCACATTAGCTCCACTTTGCCCTCACACTGCCCCCTGCATGGCAGGACAGGTCTGCGTCTCGTTCAGCACAGACCTGTAACTGCAGGAGCTCCCACGTCTTCTGCTCAGTAATGCAGAGCGCTGGGAGATTATGTCATCTCCCAGCGCTCTGCATTACTAAAGAGCTCACGAGGGAGCTCTGCAGCTAAAGGTCTGTGCCGAAAGAGGTGCAGACATGAGAGTTAGAATAATAAAAAAAAAAAAAAATATATATATATAAATAAAAAAAAGGGTCCCAATGACAGGCGCCCCTCTGTGGGGTGCGCCTGTAGGCAGATGCCTACTCTACCTTACGAGAAATCCAGCCCTGGGTGTGTGACAGAGGCCTCCTCCTTACATTCCTCGCTCCTGAAGCGATATTGTTTGATCACTTGCACCAGCACTTTGGAAAAGTATTTGTACATATTTTTTGTGTATTTATATGGGTATACAGATTTATTCTTGTATTTTGTTACACGGGCCACAGTGCCACTGCCAGTGGGGCAGTCATGTGCAGTAGAGACTGCCCACGCCGCGGCTGATACAGGAGGAGCGTCCGGCTCTGTATCAGCCGCAGCGCGGGCAGTCTACTGCGCATGACTGCGTCGTTACACACGTTTTAGCAAATTATTATATAGGATGCTTTATCATGCGCCATTTATGACAGTCGCTGCTAGGAGATATAAAATATTCTCATGACTAGCCATTATTGTGTTTATTGTTATATGACCGTGGATCTGTTATTTAGCTAGTCTGTATATTTGGAGGCTTCCCCTGTCCACTTGTTTTCATGATGTTTTAATGAGTCCACTTATATTTGATGTACATTGCTTCAACAAACGATTTTGTTACATTTGACACTGGGTTGTGTGCCTCTAAATTCTTAGGATTCTGGTGTTGCGGGTAGTGGATACTCTTTTGTACTGTTGGTATTATGATACCCTAGAGTGCACCGGATTATTTAATGTTTATGACCCAGTAGTTACGGATAGCTAGTGCTGGCTAACTCAGCTTGTTTAACCAGCGGTCCTGGGGTGTGTGGTCCTTTAAGGACCACATAGGACACGTTGATGCGCTGTTCTACGTGACTGATCACGTGTGCTGGCACGCTGAACAGGGAACTGAAAGAGATCACTCCGGTCTTGGAGCGATCAACTTCAGTCCCCGGTATTACTCACCACACTCCTACAGGAGTAAAAGTACGTGACGTACCAGGACCGTCACTGGTCCTTAAGTGCCGGACCAGCGTGACGGTCCTTCCACATCAATGGTCCTTAAGGGGTTAATATTTGGGGAAGGAACAGAAGACGATTGACAGAGGTACAGAGCTCTAACCGCAGTCTGTCCGGAAGTAAGGCCCCGGCTCATTTTTAATAATGTAAATTTCGACACAGCGTGCATTGTATAACATAAAAACAACAATCAAAGGGTATGGCTATATGAGGGTGACAATGAGGTAAACTTGTATAGGTGGAAAAGTTTCCCTTTAAGGACCGAAGGAAAAGTTCCCCCCTCCCTCCCCCTTCCCTGAAGTCAGCGTTGTGCTGACTGCAGGGATATCCGGTCTGACTTTCATCAGGTGGCTCTGCAGCAGAGCCGCAATTGCGTTAGTGACAATGAATTATTTCACTGAAACTGTCTTCTACGCGTGCCTGCAAACCAAGCACAAACCAAGCACATGTAGAAGACCGTTTCAGTGAAATAATTCTTTGTCAATAACGCGATCGCTGCTCTGCTGCAGAGCCGCATGATGAAAGTCAGGCCAGATATCCCTGCAGTCAGTACAACGCTGACTTCAGGGAAGGGGGAGGAACTTTGCTTTCGGTTATCTCTCAGACCATAAAGGTTTGAGAGATGAACCTGGGGGCTATTAAATTATTTTACTAATATGTACAATATGGGGGATAGTAATAATAAAGTATTACTATCCCTTTAAGGACAGCCTTATGCCTATCCCAAGCATGCTTACATCCCCTCACTGTATTAACCTCTACCACTTCTGCTGGTAGGCTATTCCACTTATCTACTACCCTCTCAGTGAAGTAAAATTTTCTTACATTACATCTAAACCTGTGTCCCTCTATTTTTAGACTATGGCCTCTTGTCCTAACATTTTTACTCCTTTGAAAGGTACTTCCATCCTGCACTTTGTTGAATCCCTTCATGTATGTGAATGTGTCTATCATATCCCCTCTCTCTCTTCTCTCCTCCAAGCTATACATGTTCAGATCCTTTAGTCTATCCTGAGAATACTTTTCCTGTAAACCAGTCACCATTTTCTTAGCTCTTCTCTGAATTCTCTCTAGAGTATCTATATCCTTCTGGAGATGGGGTCTCCCTGTACACAATACTCTAGGTGAGGTCTAACTAGAGGTCTGTAGAATGGAACAACCACTTTCCACTTCCCTTTTTCTGTTACTAATGCACTAGCTATACAACCCAGTACCCTGCTTGCATTCCCCACCACTTTATTACATTGCCTGCCTACCTTTAAGTCATTAGAAATAATTACTTCCAAATCCCTTTCCTCTGTTGTCTCTGACAGTACAGTACCCTTAATAGTATATTTTTCCTTTGACTTTGTATGTCCCAAGTACATTATTTTACATATATCAACATTAAACTGCACCTGCCAATCTCTTGTCCATTCTTCTAATTTACCTAAATCATTCACCATTTGGCTTTTTCCCCCTGGAATGTCCACCCTGTTGCAGATCTTTGTATCATCTGCAAAAAGGCATACCTTACCTTGAAGACCTTTTGCAATATCACCCCACTGGTAATCAATATCCCACACGACACCCCACTGGTACTCAAATGGTTAACTTTTCTGCTCTAGCGAAGCTAGACTGCTATTTACACATGAAGACCATCGCTTGCACAACCGTAAAAGGAAAATCACAAGTAATACTCGCAGTGAGTCACAGACTCAGGTATAAAAGCTTTGATAAACGTTTCCCCGATTTGCACATGAATGATAAATGTGCCCCTATGTGTGAGATCCTATTGTATCTAAACAACACAGACAGGATCATCACAAACAGCACTAACAGGAGCAGGCTGGGCTGGGTTCCACGGAGATCAATGCACCTTCTGCCCCCAGGCTGGAGACCTAGTAATGAATTGGGTCACCAGGGGTCAGTGCAGTAAAAACCACAGCTGCTGAAGAACCTCTTGTTTAACTGATTAATGTGTCATTGTTCCCTTTCAATGTGACAGCTTGTTCAGCAGTTCCACGAGCGACTGCACATTAAAGGAGCAGTACACTTTCTTTTAAGAAAAAATATACATTGAAGGACTTTTCCTACCAACTAAAACAAGCATTCCCCTGCTAGAGGAGCTTTCATTCAAAAGTGATTGCAGATCATACTTTTTTTTTTTTTTTTTTTTACTTAAACTGCAATTGGAATTCTGTTCCTATATTTTATCATGTCATGCTGTAGGCAGTGACTCACTTTTCCCAACAAAACGCATTATATGAAAAGTGCATTTTGCACATAATTTGACATTGTTACTAATAGTTTGAGTTTAAAAATAAATATCAAGTTTGAGCTGCAATAACTTTTGAACAAAGCATCTGTTGCCAGATATATATAGTGATAAAAAATATAGCTCCTTTAGACCCCTGCATGCTAGCAGGACCTGTCTTGCACCGAAAGGGTTAAGAGTCCCATTGAAAGCAATGATCATTTTAATGAGTACCCACTGATGCCGCTAGTCTCTCCGTCTGTGAGCCTCACTGAGAAATACGAGCGGGTTGGACTTTCGGTGATGTCAAATCCTACATTTCTCCACTGATTAACCCTTTGATATCTCCTTGCACTAAAAGTGTTAAATCCATTTTAAATATTGCTGTCGGCCTCATTGTTGGGACTGAAATCCTTCAGCGCTGCTCATTTTCAGAATTTATATGCATGGATAATAGAAATACAGACGATAAGAACCATTCGGCCCATCTAATCTGCCCATTTTCCTACTGTGAAAACCTCAAACCTTATTTGGTTCTTGGTCTTGTCTTATGTTCAGGACAGCCTTATTCCATGCATGCTTACATCCCCTCACTGTATTAACCTCTACCACTTCTTCAGGTAGTGTATTCTACTTATCTACTACTTCTGCTGGTGGACTATTCCACTTATCTACCACTTCTGCTGGTAAGCTATTCCACTTGTCTACCACTTCTGCTGGTCGGCTATTACACTTATCTACTACCCTCTCAGTGAAGTAAAAATGTCTTACATTACATCTAAGCCTCTGTCCCACTAGTTTTAGACTATAACTTCTTGTCCTAACATTTTTACTCCTTTGAAATGTACTTCTCTCCTGCATTTTGTTGAATCCCTTCATGTATTTGAACATTAGTATCATATCCCCTCTCTCGCTTCTCTCCTACAAGCTATACATGTTCAGATCCTTTCCCGATAATTTTTATGCTGTAAACCAGTATAAGAATCCAGCACCTGTGCAATCCACTGGTTATAAAGGGATAGTAATGATTCATTTTTAGTTGATTTAATATTGTAGACATTACAAAAAGATTAACATCAACGTAAGTCTTATCTCTCAAATATTTATGGTTTGAGAGAAATAACTTGCTAAAGTTACCTCTTCCTGGCTGTTTTACTCAAGTCTGCCATCTAGCTGACAGATGCAGATGCAGATTCCAGTCATTTGACCAGAGTCTCTTCACACACTATTTAGAAACAAATACTTCATTGGAATGGTCTACAAAGTGTGCTTGCAAGCCAGGCACACTTTGTAGACCGTTCCAAATTAAGTATTTATCTTTAAATATCGTTATATCAGTGCTGCTGATGAGCCACATCTTGCCAAGCGACCAGAATCTGCTTCTGACAGCTTTACAGCTCATCAAGCAGAAAGGGGAGGGACCAGAGAAACGTATTTTCCTATATCTCTCAAACCATAATGGTTTGAGAGATACAAATAAGTGCAAGTACGCTCTTTTAATTTTATCTTCCATATAGTTAATACTTTTTTTCTGACATTACTATCCCTTTAATAGTTTAATACAAGTAAGACTTATATAGCTTGTACAGGAAAATGCAATAAAAATCACAGCATTTTCTTCTATGCCTTTTTTAGTATATAATGTTAAACGCCCATACAATTACCATAAACCGTACCCCTTGGCGCAACCAGCATGAATATGGACATTTTCAGCATTAATAGCTTAATAGGTTTCATTAGGAAGAGGTATAAAACTAGTGTATTAAAGAAAGTGTTGTAAAATTGTCATAAAGTGACATAGAGATACGTATAAAAGTTTTTGCAAAGTCACGTGACTTTTTTTGAACAGTGGAATAGAAATGTTTTGTCCAAATAACAATTGTTTCACAACATACGTATAACAAAATCTACTACTTGCATGAAAAATAAAGGCGGCTTTAGTGATTAAATATTAACGCCAGGTGTAACCTGTTCTTAACCCTTTGAGTGCCAGAGGGGTACGCAACGCATTGCTTTGCAATGCGTTGTGTACCCCTCTGGCACTCAAAGGGTTAAAGAAGTACATAGTGATAATGAATAAACCAGGAACATGAAAAAAAACATCATTAATGTTTTTTCTTAGAATATTCTTAAAACAGAGACCTATTTATAAACTTGAATTTCTGCAAATATGACGCATTGTGTGAATTTTGGGTGACAATTCTTAATGATACCCTAAGAATGATTTATACACATCTCCCCCATTGTGTCTTATGAGACTGTTTAAATTAAACACGTGATCAGCACACGTTTGGTTTTACAGGGAGTTAACGCACCTATAGATTTGTAGCAATAATTTAATTGGGAGAAAAATGGGATTGTGTAAATGTGGCAAAAAGTTGCATATTCAGGGAGATTTTGTTCAATTATTTGTACTGAACATTAAAACAAAAACAACTTTGCTACAAAATTGCACATTTTTTTAAATGTAAAAAAATGTGAAATATATTTTTATTTTTTTTCCCATATGATTTCCCCGCAAAAATAAAAGGATAATCAAAACTTACATTCCCTGGTGCCAGTGATCCTGGATAAAATCTGTATATAAATATATAAGGCAGGCTGGTATTGCTGTGCCACAGAAGATGCCCGGAGGGTGCTGTATGAAGATCCTCTGTGAGCTGTCCTTTCTGTACCTGTCGTCTAAGATGACACCAAGGAAACCAGCTGTCCGTCAGCGGTAACCTGATCCTGTGTGTATTACAGATCCCTGCTCACCTTGGTACTTTGTATCTCTATTCACCTCAGTGTCAGACTCAGTCCACATTTTGGGACACACCTACAGTGACCAGATATCACTTTAACCTTTACAGTGCCCATAAATCCCAAGTGTCCCTCTTTAGGAGATATTAGGGGCCCATATGTCCGAAGTGTCCCTCTTTAGGAGATATTAGGGGTCCATACCTCCCAAGTGTCCCTCTTTACTAGATATTAGGGGTCAGTACCTCCAAAGTGTCCCTTTTTAAGAGGCACAGTCCCTCTTTGAGTCCCAAATCCATCTGTCCCTCTTTCCCACACTGGTGTTGCTGTGTTTAGGAGATCAGACTGTGTGGTGTGTATATAAGTGTATCACCCTGGTGTCCCTGTGTTTAGGAGATCAGACTGTGTGGTGTGTATAGAAGTGTATCACACTGGTGTCCCTGTGTTTAGGAGATCAGACTGTGTGGTGTATATAAGTGTATCATCCTGGTGTCCCCGTGTTTAGGAGATCAGACTGTGTGGTGTGTATATAAGTGTATCACCCTGGTGTCCCTGTGTTTAGGAGATCAGACTGTGTGGTGTGTATATAAGTGTATCACCCTGGAGTCCCTGTGTTTAGGAGATCAGACTGTGTGGTGTGTATATAAGTGTATCACCCTGGTGTCCCTGTGTTTAGGCGATCAGACTGTGTGATGTGTATATAAGTGTATCACCCTGGTGTCCCTGTGTTTAGGAGATCAGACTGTGTGGTGTGTATAGAAGTGTATCACACTGGTGTCCCTGTGTTTAGGAGATCAGACTGTGTGGTGTGTATATAAGTGTATTACCCTGCTGTCCCTGTGTTTAGGAGATCAGACTGTGTGGTGTGTATATAAGTGTATCACCCTGGTGTCCCTGTGTTTAGGAGATCAGACTGTGTGATGTGTATATAAGTGTATCACCCTGGTGTCCCCGTGTTTAGGAGATCAGACTGTGTGGTGTGTATAGAAGTGTATCACCCTGGTGTCCCTGTGTTTAGGAGATCAGACTGTGCGGTGTGTATATAAGTGTATCACTCTGGTGTCCCTGTGTTTAGGAGATCAGACTGTGTGGTGTGTATATAAGTATATCACCCTGGTGTCCCTGCGTTAGGAGGTCAGATTGTGTGGTGTGTATAGAAGTGTATCACCCTGGTGTCCTCGTGTTTAGGAGATCAGACTGTGTGGTGTGTATAGAAGTGTATCACCCTGGTGTCCCTGTGTTTAGGAGATCAGACTGTGTGGTGTGTATAGAAGTGTATCACATTGCTCCACAGCAAAAACATTCACATTAGTGTATTAGGTGTACGATACAGTGCAGAGCAATGAGTAGCTTGTTCCTATGGCACTGAAAAGGTTACATTCAGGACACGTGAAAATGTCATTCTGCACAGAAATCAGTACAACCCTGTAGTGTGTTTTATATGTGTCCTGAATGTAACCCTTTGAGTGCCAGAGAGGTATCCAACACAATGCACTGGCTACCACTCTAGCACCCAAAGTGTTAAATGGATATCTTGTCATCTTAGACATCCTTGCCTTGACGTTGGTAGGGACACCTTGGATGTGAACAGGGTATTGACGTTTCCATAGAAACTGTTTTGGTCTCCCACCCGATGCTGCCACAACGGTAACCAGCCCTCCCTCCAACATTTAGTAACCAGTTTAGCCAGTCCTGGTCTCCTGGTGGCTTCCAAACTGGAGAGCATTTCCAAAGGTTCCCTTTCATTTGACAAGATTCTTTTAACCCCTCGAATGCTAGAGAGAGTTGCATTGGAGACCTCTCTAGCATTCAAGGGGTTAACAAACAACATTCGAATCCGAGGGAATGCTGGGAAGTTTTACTTGTCCCATATACTGGTTAGTTTGCCCCAATAATAATTGTCTTTATACATATAGTGCTATAAATATATGATATATAAACCCAAAAAATGAGGACCAATGGGATTGATATATAACCCCGCCCCCCAAATTAAGACCAGGCAAAGTTGATAGCAGCAAATTAAAAGGAAAAGAAAACGTTTTATGGTAACAAATGCATACCTCCCAACATTTCAAATGACCAAAGAGGGACACTTGTGTTTTAGGTGGTGCTGCTGGGGGCGTAGCTGGTGGGCGGGACATTACCGAGAGTTTTTAGGCTATTTCATGACCTATTGACACTTCTGTGTGTAACCTAATAAATGACTTATAACAAGACCAATGTATTTTATGTACACAGACTAATTTATAAACTCATTTACTGACATTTAACAAAAATCAATGTGACTTTTATTGCTGTAGAGCAGTATGATACACTTATATATACACACCACACAGTCTGATCTTCTAAACACAGGGACACCAGGGTGATACACTTCTATACACACCACACAGTCTGATCTCCTAAACACAGGGACACCAGGGTGATACACTTCTATACAAACCACACAGTCTGATCTCCTAAACACAGGGACATCAGGGTGATACACTTATATACATACAGTCTGATCTCCTAAACACAGGGTCACCAGGGTGATACACTTATATACACGCCACACAATCTGATCTCCTAACGCAGGGACACCAGGGTGATACACTTATATACACACCACACAGTCTGATCTCCTAAACACAGGGACACCAGGGTGATACACTTATATACACACCACACAGTCTGATCTCCTAAACACAGGAACACCAGGGTGATACACTTATATGCACACCACACAGTCTGATCTCCTAAACACAGGGACACCAGTGTGATACACTTATATGCACACCACACAGTCTGATCTCCTAAACACAGGGACACCAGGATGATACACATCACACAGTCTGATCTCCTAAACACAGGGACACCAGGGTGATACACTTCTATACACACCACACAGTCTGATCTCCTAAACACAGGGACACCGGGGTGATACACTTATATGCACACCACACAGTCTGATCTCCTAAACACAGGGACACCAGGGTGATACACTTATATGCACACCACACAGTCTGATCTCCTAAACACAGGGACACCAGGGTGATACACTTATATACACACCACACAGTCTGATCTTCTAAAAAGAGGGACATCAGGGTGATACACTTCTATATACACACCACACAGTCTGATCTCCTAAACACAGGGACACCAGTGTGATACACTTATATGCACACCACACAGTCTGATCTCCTACACACAGGGACACCAGGGTGATACACTTATATACACACCACACAGTCTGATCTCCTAAACACAGGGACACCAGGGTGATACACTTATATGCACACCACACAGTCTGATCTCCTAAACACAGGGACACCAGGGTGATACACTTATATACACACCACACAGTCTGATCTTCTAAAAAGAGGGACATCAGGGTGATACACTTCTATATACACACCACACAGTCTGATCTCCTAAACACAGGGACACCAGTGTGATACACTTATATGCACACCACACAGTCTGATCTCCTACACACAGGGACACCAGGGTGATACACTTATATACACACCACACAGTCTGATCTCCTAAACACAGGGACACCAGGGTGATACACTTCTATACACACACCACACAGTCTGATCTCCTAAACACAGTGACACCAGGGTGATACACTTATATACACACCACACAGTCTGATCTCCTAAACACAGGGACACCAGGGTGATACACTTATATACACACACACCACACAGTCTGATCTTCTAAAAAGAGGGACATCAGGGTAGGAAAGTGGGACAGTGGGATTTGGGTCTAAAAGAGGGATTGTCCCTCCTAAAGAGGGACACTTGGGAGGTATGCAAATGTGTGTGTGTCTATGTATTTGTATATTTGTGTATGTATGTGTGTATATGTATGCTTGTGTATGTACTGTATGTGTATATGCATGTGTGTGTATTTGTATATAATATACTTTTTAACATCATTCTTACTCTGAAACCTTAGAATAACTATACATTTATACATTGTACCATTATTAAGCCCTTCAGAAAGGCCCTAGAAAATGTTTTGCTGGGTGCCCTGCAGATTCCAGAAGACATGTTAAGGAAAAGAAAATTACAGTTTAACCCCTTAAGGACCGGGAAAATCTGAGGTGGATTTCACTTAAGGACCGGAGCAATTCTGACCATTTTGGCTATGTCTTTGTTCAACAGTGTTTTCCCTCTAAGTCTTTATTTTAAACATGAAAATTATATACCGTTTTTTTACGCACAAATAGGGCTTTCTTTCGATACCACATTTATATGGATAGCCCAGCATTTATTTTAGTAAAATTAAAGAAAACGGTAAAAAAAAATGTAAAAAAAACGTCAATTTTTTTTCTCTTGGGATCATTTGGGCACAATGGGTTAAATTTTTATGGACGCTGCATGAAAGGTATGACCGGTCAGTCATACCTAAAAAAAAGGCGCAATTTTAAGTCAGCACTGTCCCCCCTGAGTGAAAAAACCCATGCCCCCCCCTTATTTTCCCACTTTTTTTATTGATGACATTTGGCAGTGTGTATAAATGTATTACATGGCTCCACAACAATCACACTTCAGATTTTGGTAATTGACATGTTGATTTTGTTTTTTATAACAATTTTTTTGTAAAAAAAATTTTCTTGTCTTTTTTTTTTTTTTCTTTTTTTTTTAAAAAGTTGATTTTAGCAGGTCAAAAATTGACCTGCATTCAGCCAGCCTCCAGCACAGCAATGAAGGGGTTAATATCCCCAGCTGTTGAATTTTTTTTTTCCCACTAGGTGTCTCCTCTCTGTCCCTTACTTCGATCGTAAGGGACAGGCGGCTGAGGAGACACACAGAGGCAGTATGGAAAGCATACTGCCTCATTCATTCATTCGATCACATGACCCGGCACTAGTGAAAGTGGCTGAGACTGAATGCTCCCGTACCGTACCGGGTTCAGCACCGTCATGGGTCCTTAACGCAAAACAACCCATGACTGTCCTGGACCATCATGGGTCATTAAGGGGTTAATTTTTAAAAAGGTTTGAACTCTAATAACTTTTAAGTGACAGATCTCCCAACAATTGTAGCAACAGAAAATCTATTATAATAAACAGTACTGTGCAAAAGTTTTAGGCAGATGTGAAAAAATGCTGTAAAGTAAGAACGCTTTCAAAATTAAATATGTTAATAGTTTATAATTATCAATTAACAAAATGTGTAGTGAGTGAACAAAAGAAAAATGTAAATTGAATCACTATTTGGTGTGACCACCCTTTGCCTTCAAAACAGCATTAGTTCTTCTAGGTACACTAAAACACAGTCAGGTGTATGATTAAACAATTATACCAAATATTAATTTAATATGTGGATTGAAACACAAGAATTAACTGAAACAGCTGTGTAGGAGGAATAAAACTGGATGAGGAACAGCCAAACTCAGCTAACAAGGTGAGGTTGCTGAAGACAGTTTAATGTCAAAAGTTATACTCATCAGCAAAGGTCTCTCCCAGGCAGAAATTTCAAGGAAGACAGGGGTTTCCAGATGTGCTGTCCAAGCTCTTTTGAAGAAGCACAAAGAAACGGGCAATGTTGAGGACCATAGACGCAGTGGTTGACCAAGAAGACTTAGTGCAACAGATGAAAGACACATCACTCTTACTTCCCTTCACAATCGGAAGATGTCCAGCAGTGCCATCAGCTCAAAATTGGCAGAAAGCAGTGGGACCCGGGTACGCCCATATACTGTCCGGGGAAGTCAGGTCAGACTTGCAGCCAAAAAGCCATAACTCTGACGTGGAAACAAGGTCAAGTGACTCAACTATGCACGAAAACCCAGGAACTGGGGAGCAGAAAAATTGCAGCAGGTTCTCTGGACTGATGAGTTAAGGCCCTCCTGGCCCTTTTATCTACGTCACCGCTCTATCTGTCAGACTTGGATTCTGGTCTGCTGACCGGACGGATCATCTGGAGAGATGCCTCAATCTGTGCCCACTTTATAGACTGCCGTCAAGAAGATTTCCTTGGTATCCACTCCGATTTCAGCTCTCCAGACGCTCCATACGGTCCGCAGACCAGAATTCAAGTCTGACAGATACAGCGGTGACGTAGATAGAAGGGGCGGGAGGGGCAAACATGGAAACTCAATTACTCCTGAAGTATACAAGTTATGGAAAAATACAGAGACGCTTTGCTTTATTTCTTTAAAGGGATAGTACTGATAAATTTTATACAAAAATTAATCTTGCAGCCATTAAAAACTTAAAACTAAATGCCCCAGTCCCATCTCTCAAACCTTTATGGTTAGAGAGATAATCGTAGTTAAAGTCCCCCCCCCTTTCTCTGACATCAGCTCTCTAGCGGACTGCAGGGGAATCCAGTCCCAGGACCGGGGGAGGCTCTACAGCAGAGCCGGGATCACTATATATAAAAAGAACTACTTCACTAGAACGATCTACAAATTGTGCTTGCAAACCAGGCACACTTTGTAGACTGTTCCAGTGAAGGATTTATTTTTCAGTAACTCAATTTCGGCTCTGCTGAAGAGCCCCCGCTGGTCCCGGATTCCCCTGCAGTCGGCTAGAGCGCTGACGTCAGAGAAAGGGGAACTTTAACTACGATCATCTCTCTAACCAT
Source organism: Rhinophrynus dorsalis (assembly GCA_037306005.1). NCBI lineage: Eukaryota > Metazoa > Chordata > Amphibia > Anura > Rhinophrynidae > Rhinophrynus > Rhinophrynus dorsalis. Next base: position 11,391,611 of record CM074719.1, read on the forward strand.
AGAGAGATGGGACTGGGGGCATTTCGTTTAAGTTTTTAATGTCTGCAAGATTAATTTTTGTATAAGACTATCCATTTAATGCAGCATTATTGTCTGCAAAAATTAAGTATTACTCTCTCTTTAAGAGAGCGATTCTCAAAGCTAATCCTTGGGACACACCAACAGGTCAGGTTTTACAGATATCACCATTTAATCCTAAGTGAATCAATCACAGACTGGTCCCCTGATTACCTACCTTTGAGTAAGCAGGGAGATCATTAAAACCGGAGCTGTTGGTGTGACCTTATTATGAATACTGAGAATCTCTGCTTTCAATGCGAAATAACATTTTACTTGTAGGGCGTTTCCTGCGGATATAAACAAAGGTTTTCTCACTGATGGGGGGATGCTTTGTTCCAGAATCTAAATAGCTCAAACATTTTTAACCCTTTGAGTGCCAGGGAGGTATCCAACTCATTGCAAACCACTGCATTGGATACCTCTCTGGCACTCAAAGGGTTAATTAAATGATTAGCAAAATAGACACCTAGTGTCCAGGCAGTATATCCCCCATTTCTCTCTATAGGGGAGATGAGCATTATTCTAAAGTTCTCCATAGAATTGTGATTGTAACAGCAGCTGTTCTTATTGAGAGTTTCAACTGTAATCATTTTTAAATGAAGTACCTCTCAGCGGTGAGAGCCCTTGATTTACTCAGAGCATGACCCAACGGACAGACACTTACTATGTATTTATTATCAGTATTATTTTGTTCATAACAAAACATTACTATCCTTTATGGCATTGGTAAAAAAACAATTTGTATAATGAAATGCTTTGATGTCCCCTCTTCATTCAGGCAGTTTCACATGATTACAACTCACTGAGGGTGAGTAAAGACTCAGCGACAGTTTATCATCTGCACTGGCACAGAGGCCAACAAAATGACATTATTCACAATATCAAGAGGGGTCTTTTGGCATTCGGTGCAGGCAGAATTTGGAGACAGAAAAAAATAAAAATAAAAAAAAAATTGCTTCTAAACACAGTTTTAAATTAACCCTTCGAGTACCAGAGAGCTCTTGAACATATTGTGAAGCACTCTGACAGTCAATGTGTTAAAGTGGAGCTGTTAGCTAAAGCTTTTAGTCTCATTAAATATATCTATTTAACAGGTTAATCATTTTAGTTGGTTAATCTCCGCTGAGCTTTGTTTTCTGACTTTGTCAGATAAAGCTTCACAAGTAATTGATCACAAATCTTAAATCAAAAAAAAAAAAAATCCCCTCTCTCCACCTTCAATTTCCACCAGAGGGGGCAAATAACTTCAGGAGGAGGAATAAGCTTGCGAATCTTTTCAAGATGGAAGCTCCCACTAAGGGGAGGACTTGCAAAGACAAGATGTCCTCTTAAACGGATAGCAATGTCCTGAAAAAAGTATTAACTATATGATAGATACAATTAAAAAAGATTACATGCGCTTATTCCTATCTCTCAAACGTTTATGGTCTGAGAGATATACGTCAGCTGTATAGCTGACGGCATGAGAATCTGGTCACAGGAGCAGACGGAGGCTCTTCAGGAGTGAAGACATAACAATATCTAAAAATAAGTACTTCATCGTAATGGTCTACAATGTGTGCCTGGTTTGCAAGCACACATTGTAGACCATTCCGATTAAGTATTTATCTTTAGATGTCGTTATATCGGCGCTGCTGGAGAGCCTCCGTCTGCTCCTGTGACCAGGTTCTCATGCCGTCAGCTATATAACTATTGCTATGTCGGTGCTGCTGACAGCTTTACAGCTCGTCAAGCAGAAAGGGGAGGGACCAGAGAACTTTATTTTCCTGTATCTCTCAAACCATAACAGTTTGAGAGATACGAATAATCACATGTAATCTTTTTTAATTGAATCTATCATATAGTTAATACTTTTTTCGGGACATTACTATCCCTTTAAAAAAGGTTAAAGTAAAATGACGCATGAAGAAAAAATTATATAAAAGTACATTTTTAACTCCTTAAAGACAGAGAGGCGGGCACACCCCCTCTGGTCCTTAAGGGGTTAATTGACACGCAAAACTCTTAAAATGATAGTTCGGGTTTAAATACCAAAAGGACAGGTCCTAAAACAATTTAGGTACATTTCACTGATTCCAGTCCATCTCTTGAGTTATAAAGAACAAAAAAAAAGATAAATATTTTAATCCCCTCCTGAAAGTGAGGGGTTAAGGCAATGGTAAATTGGTTACATAAAGACAGTGCATTAGTCACAAAAGAGGCTGGTCCCAAAAGACACTAGTCCAGCTAAAAGATTCTACTGTATCTACTATCTGTATCTACTGTAGTTCTAGATTTGATACTGGGGTTAAACAGTAGATAGGGGGATCCATAAGACCCCGCATAATCGTGTATACAGAGGGTGAAGTGCAATTGTCTGTGTGTTTTCAGAGTCAAGCTGCAGGATTAAAAAATATTGTTAAGGGTAGAAAACACGGGAAGAATAGGAAAGATGAACAAGTATTCCAAGTGGGCCAATCACACGTTCCAGAGCACAGAAGATTCAGGTTCGGGATCATGGGCTTAATCCTTGGAACAGTCAGTCTAGGATATTGAGCAAACTAAAATTCCCATTTAAAATCACCGGGGATATTACACCCTTTGAATATGAAGCCTCCGGTGCATTGGTAGAATTCAAGAGTTTAGAAGCCCTGTTTAATATTAATGGAATGTTTCATTTGCCCAAATGGTGGAGCTGGTTGGCTCCAGAATTTGTATAATACATCAGTGTCCATGTCTTTAATCCCCACTTGGGTAGGGGAGGTTACATTCAGGGGTCTGTGGCCTCTCAGCCCAGAAGGACCTTCTGCATCCTGCGCGCAGCCACACTGGCCTCGTCCTCTGAGTCAGATTCGCTCTGCGAGGTGGAGCCGCAGGGGGAGGAGCATTCCGGGGAGCACAGGTAATGCATAAGAGGGAGGCGATACTTCCCACAGAAGTCCACAAACTTGATCTGACGCACACAGCAGTCAAAATACACACCTGAGAGGGACAGAGAACAGGGAAGGTCATCAAGGGATAAAAGTACTGAATGAAAAAAATCTAAACATATGAAATATTTTATACATTTTTCTTTTCAGTTTAAACAGAATTTAAAATTGGTGATATGTTGTACTAGCAATATGTAACATGAATAATTTTTTGACAAATGAACCTTTGTGTGTTTGTGGCACTGCCTGGCAACCACACACTGTGATATGAATGGATCTAGGCAGAGTCCACACACTGTGATATGAATGGATCTAGTCCACACACTGTGATATGAATGGATCTAGGTACAGTCCACACACTGTGATATGAATGGATCTAGTCCACACACTGTGATATGAATGGATCTAGGTGGAGTCCACACACTGTGATATGAATGGATCTAGTCCACACACTGTGATATGAATGGATCTAGACAGAGTCCACACACTGTGATATGAATGGATCTAGTCCACACACTGTGATATGAATGGATCTAGTCCACACACTGTGATATGAATGGATCTAGTCCACACACTGTGATATGAATGGATCTAGTCCACACACTGTGATATGTATGGATCTAGTCCACACACTGTGATATGAATGGATCTAGTCCACACACTGTGATATGAATGGATCTATACCACACACTGTGATATGAATGGATCTAGTCCACACACTGTGATATGAATGGATCTAGGCAGAGTCCACACACTGTGATATGAATGAATCTAGTCCACACACTGTGATATGAATGGATCTAGTATCTAGGCAGAGTCCACACACTGTGATATGAATGGATCTAGTCCACACACTGTGATATGAATGGATCTAGGCAGAGTCCTCACACTGTGATATGAATGGATCTAGGCAGAGTCCTCACACTGTGATATGAATGGATCTAGTCCACACACTGTGATATGTATGGATCTAGTCCACACACTGTGATATGAATGGATCTAGGTACAGTCCACACACTGTGATATGAATGGATCTAGTCCACACACTGTGATATGAATGGATCTAGTCCACACACTGTGATATGAATGGATCTAGGCAGAGTCCACACACTGTGATATGAATGAATCTAGTCCACACACTGTGATATGAATGGATCTAGTCCGCACACTGTGATATGAATGGATCTAGTATCTAGGCAGAGTCCACACACTGTGATATGAATGGATCTAGTCCACACACTGTGATATGAATAGATCTAGTCCACACACTGTGATATGGATGGATCTAGTCGGTACACTGTGATATGAATGGATCTAGTCCACACACCGTGATATGAATGGATCTAGGCAGAGTCCACACACCGTGATATGAATGGATCTAGGCAGAGTCCACACACTGTGATATGAATGGATCTAGTCCACACACTGTGATATGAATGGATCTATACCACACACTGTGATATGAATGGATCTAGTCCACACACTGTGATATGAATGGATCTAGTATCTAGGCAGAGTCCACACACTGTGATATGAATGGATCTAGTCCACACACTGTGATATGTATGGATCTAGTCCACACACTGTGATATGAGTGGATCTAGGTACAGTCCACACACTGTGATATGAATGGATCTAGGTACAGTCCACACACTGTGATATGAAAGGATCTAGGTACAGTCCACACACTGTGATATGAATGGATCTAGTCCACACACTGTGATATGAATGGATCTAGTCCACACACTGTGATATGAATGGATCTAGTCCACACACTGTGATATGAATGGATCTAGTCCACACACTGTGATATGAATGGATCTAGTCCACACACTGTGATATGAATAGATCTAGTCCACACACTGTGATATGGATGGATCTAGTCGGTACACTGATATGAATGGATCTAGTATCTAGGCAGAGTCCACACACTGTGATATGAATGGATCTAGTCCACACACTGTGATATGAATAGATCTAGTCCACACACTGTGATATGGATGGATCTAGTCGGTACACTATGATATGAATGGATCTAGTCCACACACCGTGATATGAATGGATCTAGGCAGAGTCCATACACTGTGATATGAATGGATCTAGGCAGAGTCCACACACCGTGATATGAATGGATCTAGGCAGAGTCCACACACTGTGATATGAATGGATCTAGGCAGAGTCCACACACTGTGATATGAATGGATCTAGTCCACACACTGTGATATGAATGGATCTAGGTACAGTCCACACACTGTGATATGAATGGATCTAGTCCACACACTGTGATATGAATGGATCAAGGCAGAGTCCACACACTGTGATATGAATGAATCTAGTCCACACACTGTGATATGAATGGATCTAGTCCACACACTGTGATATGAATAGATCTAGTCCACACACTGTGATATGGATGGATCTAGTCGGTACACTGTGATATGAATGGATCTAGTATCTAGGCAGAGTCCACACACTGTGATATGAATGGATCTAGTCCACACACTGTGATATGAATAGATCTAGTCCACACACTGTGATATGAATAGATCTAGTCCACACACTGTGATATGAATGGATCTAGTCCACACACCGTGATATGAATGGATCTAGGCAGAGTCCATACACTGTGATATGAATGGATCTAGGCAGAGTCCACACACCGTGATATGAATGGATCTAGGCAGAGTCCATGCACTGTGATATGAATGGATCTAGGCAGAGTCCACACACTGTGATATGAATGGATCTAGTCCACACACTGTGATATGAATGGATCTAGGCAGAGTCCGCACTCGGGGGGTGGGGGGTGGGGGGGGTGTAACAGTACAGAGAGCGGTTAATTTGGAATGGAACAGAACTAATTAGCATACTGTGCAGGAAATTAAAATAAAAGTCAATTTCTAAAAAAATTAAAAATATATATATTTTATAGAACAATGGTTACATTATGTAGGCAGACTGTAATTCTCTGTAAAACAAAGACTTGTCTGCGCTGCTGTGAAATGTTTGTTGTGCGGAGAGTCAGGAACAGGATTCATGGTGGACACACCTGCAGAGACTCGCCACCTGGCATGGACGCAGTATGACCAGGCGGAGAGCACAGCAGAGTCCACACACGCTTGCACAGTGAGTGATGGGGGCGGAAGGGACTGGGTATGACACAGGGGAGGTGGCTGGCATGGCAGGGAGTTTATCAGGAGCGGTCAGGTAAAGTTTCAAGAATAATACCTCCAAATGGCAACTGTCACTTACCTTAATCTGGGCAGAAAATCCTAATGGCACTATAAATTAACTCTTTGAGAACTGGTTCCTCATTCTGAATGTTTAGATATCCAGTACTATTTAGTCGTGTGCAACTCTATAGATCCTCTCCATCCCTCTAGAACAGCAACAAGGCTGATTTACTAATCTCTCTCCATTCCTCTAGAACAGCAATGATCCTGATTTACTAATCTCTCTCCATCCCTCTAGAACAGCAATGACCCTGATTTACTAATATCTCTCCATCCCTCTAGAACAGCAACAAGGCTGATTTACTAATATCTCTCCATCCCTCTAGAACAGCAACAAGGCTGATTTACTAATATCTCTCCATCCCTCTAGAACAGCAATGATCCTGATTTACTAATCTCTCTCCATCCCTCTAGAACAGCAATGATCCTGATTTACTAATCTCTCTCCATCCCTCTAGAACAGCAATGATCCTGATTTACTAATATCTCTCCATCCCTCTAAAACGGCAATGATCCTGATTTACTAATCTCTCTCCATCCCTCTAGAACAGCAATGATCCTGATTTACTAATATCTCTCCATCCCTCTAGAACGGCAATGATCCTGATTTACTAATCTCTCTCCATCCCTCTAGAACAGCAATGATCCTGATTTACTAATCTCTCTCCATCCCTCTAGAACAGCAATGATCCTGATTTACTAATCTCTCTCCATCCCTCTAGAACAGCAATGATCCTGATTTACTAATCTCTCTCCATCCCTCTAGAACAGCAATGATCCTGATTTACTAATATCTCTCCATCCCTCTAGAACAGCAATGACCCTGATTTACTAATATCTCTCCATCCCTCTAGAACAGCAACAAGGCTGATTTACTAATATCTTTCCATCCCTCTAGAACAGCAATGATCCTGATTTACTAATATCTCTCCATCCCTCTAGAACAGCAATGACCCTGATTTACTAATATCTCTCCATCCCTCTAGAACAGCAATGATCCTGATTTACTAATATCTCTCCATTCCTCTAGAACAGCAATGATCCTGATTTACTAATCTCTCTCCATCCCTCTAGAACAGCAATGATCCTGATTTACTAATATCTCTCCATTCCTCTAGAACAGCAATGAGGCTGATTTACTAATCCCCCTCTAAATCAATGGGTATGTTTATTTTTCCCCTATAGTGCAGGTTACATTGCTCAGAATTGCCTCATTGAATTGCAAAGTTCTCGTACTTCCAGGAAAGGTGGGTTTTTTTTCCCACCACTAAGTGCATTGCCCTCCAGGGGGAGCTCTTGGGTAAAGCAAAGACAGGAATAGATCACTGCACAGTGAAAAAGAAGAACCAAAATTATGACCAATCTTTTGGGTCAAAAGTCAGTCTAGATTAGAAAACCTAAGCACAGTGTTGCAGCAAGATCTCTAGAATTAACTTTCAAGTATTATTTGCCAGAATTCTGGATTTGTTTTGGGGTGATACTATACACACCAGAGGTTCCCAAATATCTTGATGGGATCCTTTTGTTTCAAATTAAAGCGGAACTACCACCCTACAAAATCTTTAGCTTAACTAAGTCCCCATCTGGTGACTAGCTGCTTAGAAGCGCTAGTCGCCAGAATAATTACCTTATTTAATAGATTTATACTGTCTTCTATGGCTGACAGGAGAACAGAGCGCAGATATCTTGCCATTGTGCATTGATGCATAACATTTTGCCCGTATTGTATTTTGTACACAGCGTTTTAGTTACTGCCTATAGCGTTTTGTGTAAGGTCTATTGTGTACGGTGTATAGCGTTTGGCAGTAAATTTCACTATGATGATCCTAGCACATGACATTTTGCGCTCATAGAACTCCTGCGGAAGCGCTGTGAGCACAACCAGCATCTGAAACTGACTGCTCCAAGACCGAGTGGGCACTATCAGAGCCCTGTTTGGCGAGCCGCCATACTTGATAAGTCACGTGTGCCGGCTCACCGAATGAAAGCCGGCACAAGTGACAGTCGTGGTTGTTAAAGGGATAGTATTACTTCGTTTTATCTTTATTTTATTTTGTAGGCATTAAAAAAACATGAATAACGATATACGTCTTATCTCTCAAACCTTTATGGTTTAAGAGATATTCACAAGCAAAGTTCCCCTCCCGCCCCTTTTATCTAGTGTAAGTCATCTCTTCTCAGATGTGGAATCCAGTCCATAGACCAGACACATAACAGAAGGGGACAATCTTCTTCCTATGAGAACAATGAAAGCCCTGCCCCTCTTGACAAGTTTTTCAGGTTTTTCCCTTATCTTAATTGAAGATTGTCCCTCTCTGCAGTCTACCTGGGCACCTCCCTTCTGATCTGGCTGAACAGTGTTACATCAGTAAAAGGGGCGGGAGGGGGATACTTTGTCATTCAATTACTCTTGAACTACAACTCTGATAGTATTGAAATAACACTCTCCAAAGTTCAAATACTATGATAATTAATTAGAGCTGCTTTTATTATGAAACATTATTATCCCTTTAAGGGTTTAACTGCCAGCCCTAGATGACCATGGCACTTTTTTTTTTTTTTTGCACAATGAATTCTGGGATGGTAGAGTGGTGTGCAGCCACGCTGCCATCCCAGAATTCCATGACTGTCAACAGTCCTTAACGTGGGGACTGGCGTGACAGTCCTGGCACATCATGTGACTGTGTTAAAAACCAAATAAATAAAATATCCCATTGGACGCCATGTTGTGTGTTGCACATCCTTCAAATTCTCAAACGTTTAAGTTTTACATCACAATATCCACTTACCACCACATTTTGGGTTGGGGCACTTGCTGGCCAGGTCCAGGTATCGGAACAGATTTTCAGGGAGCTCCCTAGGTGAGTAAGGAATGCCGCGGCTCTTTATGGTGCGCCCGGCCAGTTCCAGAAGAGTAGGCGGCGTGTAGGTGAGGTCGCGCACAAACCTCACCACCAGCGGATTCCCTCGCAGGCTGAGCTCCTGCAGGTGCACCAGGCTGAGGATCTCGCGTGGGAGGTAGGTCAGCAGGTTGTTGTGTAAACTCAGGGAGCGAAGGGAGTAAACCCTAAAAACACACAGATGGGGGGTGGTCAGGACTAATGTGGAGGTGCAGATACAATGAGACTTATGTACCAAGAACGAGAGCATTCCCTGGCTGAGTCAACTGCACTAAAGAGGACAAATTAACACTTTGAGTGCCACAGAAGTAGCCAATACCTCTCTGACTCTCAAAGGATTAAAGAATACATTGATTTAAACCACTTGAATGCCTGAGAGGTCTCCAATGCTTTGCTTCAGCGTCGTTATACAGCTTAAAGGGGAATATTAATCTTAAAGCGGAACTATCATCAAAATAATATTTCACCCCAAACCCTTACTAACATAGCAATAGGCATATGCACACATCAGGCTGAATACGTCCGCAATTATTGAGAAATACAACTTCGTTGGCAGGCATCAGCTGCATAGATCTTGCAGGAGAAGCTCTGTGCGCTGTCAGTAACTTCTGGTACCTTAAGGTACCAAGGAACACCACTCGACAATCCTGGTGGTGAACGGGGTGTCGTTTCTCAAAGATGTCTGTTCTGGTGCCTGCCGATAAAGTTGTTTTTCCTGAAGAATGCCGGACTTATTCAGAATAATGAAAGTATGCGTTTGCCTATCGCTATGATAGTAAGGGTTTGAGGGGCAATTTTATTTTGATGTTAGTTGCTTTAACCCCTTAAGGACCATTGACGTGCCAGGACCGTCAAGGTGGTCCGGCACTTAAGGACCTGTGACGGTCCTGGCAAGGCATGGAGTTCGGGGCTCCTGGCGCAGCTGCAAGCTGCTCCGGAAGCCCTGAACCGGAATTAAAAACCCCCGAGGTCCTCAAATACTGGCCGCGTGTGCCGGTCCTTAAGGGGTTAATTTAAGTTGCATATTTAAAAACTGCCTATGTGACATGTTAGCCAAAAGACCAGTATATGTACAATTAAGGAGATATTCACAGTTGTTACCATAGGCTAATGTATGCTAATTGCGGTGCCAGTGAGACTTTTCATATGCTGATGAAGCTTTCCTGTGACATATCATATGCTAATGAAGCTGTTCAGTGATGTTTCATATGCTAATAAAGCTGTGCTGTACCAGGAAATTATCACTTTCACTTTTCCCAGAAATAAACCATACATCTGATGGACTTTTTGATTAACATGACAAAGAGACAGTTTTGAATGACGTTTCCAAATATGTAAAGAAAATTCAAGGTGATGGGTACACTTTAACATTTCCTAGCGTGAAGGGGGCGAAAACGAAACGGAAAACATACAAGAGATCAATTACAATACAGACATGCGTTACAATAAACAAGAAGGATAAGGTGAAGGGCAGGAGTGGGAACTTTGTTAGCTCTCCAGATGTTGTATTAATATCATGACACCTGTTGGTGACTACACGTAACTGATATTTTGTTCTAGTGTGGCAGAACTTTTCTATCCTGTGAACTTTAGATTACGTTCCCTTTTTAATCAGATTTTTGGGCATCGGGTTTAAGTGTCTGTCACTTCTAAACATGTTACTCTTAATATGCGTTGCAGCAAAAGGTGGTGGAGGAGGAATGCTGGGAGTATATAGCTTAGTAAATTTACTTTAAAGGCATAGTAATGTTTCAGAAAACAGCAGCTCCAATTAATCTTCATAGTATTTAGGCCATGGAGAGTGTTGTATCAATACTGTCAGAGTTGTAGTATAAGAGTAATTGAATGATAAATTTTACCCCTCCCGCCCCTTTTACCTAGTGTAAGTCACCTTCCCATAGATGTGGAATCTGGTCTCTTGACCGGACAGATCACAGCAAGGGACAATCTTCTTACTGTGATCATAAGGAAAACCCTGCCCCCCTTGACAGGTTTTTCCTTATGATCACTGAAGATTGTCCCTCTCTGTGATCCATCCGGACAGTCTTGCTGCTCTGAGGTGAGCAGTGTTACATCAGTAAAAGGGGAGGGGGATACTTTATCATTCAATTACTCTTGTACTAAAACTCTGACAGTATTGATATAACACTCTCCATGGCCCAAATACTATGAAGATTAGTTGGAGCTGCTTTTTCTATGAAACATTACTATCCCTTAAAGCAGTCATAGGGACTTAAAAAAATAAATAAAATAAAAAATATGAAAATAAAAACCACAAAACCCACCATTCCAGCACCTGATTCAGCATGGAAACGCCATTGTACCTTCACCCAAATATGCTTTAGTAAGTTAAAGCCACTTATTCCTTGAGGATGGAATAAGAAGTCCCTAGTATGTTTTTTGTCTAAGACCTGAAATGTATTAAAATTGTATTTAAAGGGATAGTAATGTTTCACAAAAACATCAGCTCCAGTTATAGTATTTGGACCATAGAAAGTGTTATTTCAGTACTGTCAGAGTTGTAGAACAAGAGTAATTGAATGATAAAGTATCCCCCTCCTGCCCCTTTTACTGATGTAACACTGCTCACCTCAGATGTGGAATCTGGTCTCTTGACCAGACAGATCACAGCAAGGGACAATCTTCTTACTGTGATCATAAGGAAAGCCCTGCCCTCTTGACAGGTTTTTCAGGTTTTTCCTTATGATCACTGCAGTTTGTCCCTCTCTGTGATCCATCCAGACAGTCTTGCTGCTCTGAGGTGAGCAGTGTTACATCAGTAAAAGGGGCGGGAGGGGGATACTTTATCATTCAATTACTCTTGTACTACAACTCTGACAGTAGTGAAATAACACTCTCCATGGCCCAAATACTATGAAGATTAATAAATGGAGCTGATTTTATTGTGAAACATTACTATCCCTTTAAGCAGGCACAGAGACTTAAAAAATGAAAATAAAAATAAACCACAAAGCCCACCATTCCATTACCTGATTCAGCACAGAATTGTCATTGTACCTTCCCTTCACCCAGCTATGCTTTAGTACACTTCTTCCTAGGGAGCAGTTCACTTTATACCTGGTCTGCTAGCAAGTCTCGAGGATGGAATAAGTCCCTAGAGTGTTGTTTTTTAATCTAAGACCTGAAATGTATTACAATTGCATTTAAACACAAAATGTGAGATGAGCTAGATTAACCCTTTGAGTGCCAGAGGGGTACGCATGCATTGCATAGCAATGTGTTGCATACCCCACTGGCACTCAAAGGGTTAAAGTAGAACAATTATTATGAAAGTGTGCGTCTGTTTTAGAGGGTTTTTTCCAGTTAAGTAAAACAAAGTATTCTCACTGTTGCGAGATTGTTTTCATTAACGCTTTGAGTGGCAGAGGGGTACGGAACGCATTTAATGCGTTCCGTACCCCTCTGGCACTCAAAGGGTTAAAAATATATTAAACTGCAAATGTATTTTTTAACTCTGAGTGCCCGTGCTTTTCGATGCCTTGGGCACCACTCAGTGGGGTCAACTAGTGTCCGAAACTCAAGTACTTTTCCTATAATGTGATCTGTGGGAGAAAGATACAGAATAGAAATCTAAGGTTTAACTATTAACCCTATGAGTGATTTGTATGCTTTAGACAGCACTCTGGCAATCAAAGTGAAAAAATAAAAAAAATAGGAGTATTAGTATGCTTGTATTACAGGCTAGAAAACTCCCTGTAACATCTTATTTGACATGAAGAAAAGTTCAGTGCTCCTTTAAGAGCCGTCTCTGCACTCACTGAGCGAGCTGCGGCGGGACGCTCTGGATCCGGTTATCGCACAGGACCAGGTAGCTGAGATAAGGGAGGTTGGCCAGCTCCGGAGGAATGGAATTAATGAAATTACCACCAAGGTACAGGAACTCCAGGCTGGAATGAAAGAAAAGAACAAAGAGAGGGCTCGTATTAACAGAAAAATACAGTGCACGATCCCCCCCACCCAATACAAAATCGTAACCGTCTGAGTGCAAATGAGGTGTGAAACCCATCGCTTTGTAATGCCCTGCACACTCCACTTGCACTCAACCAGGTAAACTGTAACTGGCTACAAGAATAATTGTTTAACTCTTTAAAGACCAGAGAGCTGCACTATACATCCAAGTGAACTAATTTATTGAGTCCATGAGCACCAAATCTACTTTAGGTTTAGACTTCAGCAGAGGAAAGGGTTTTTTTTACATTAAGGTCTGAAATTGTGGAATTCTTTGCCCAAGGATGTGGTAATGGTAGATACAATGGGATACATTTAAAGGGGAACTATTACCCCACATAAAGTTAAATCCCAAGAAATACCCATCTGGTGACTAGCTGATCAATAGTGCTAGTCACCAGAATAATTACCATGTTACAGAGAAATTGTACTGCTCCTGATACTGAGAGCCAAGAAACAGTGCAGACATCTTTACATAGTGACGTCTGCGCACCTGCGCTGTCAGTCCCATCTGATACCTTAAAGGGGAACTTTCACCTCCGCATTATCATTGTTGTATCCCTTCCTTTGTGTCCCCTCTGTACATTGCGGTGTTTCTTTTTGCCTAAAAATCTGTTTAAATGAAGCAAAAAGATACTTGAATTGTGTACCTGATGACGTTAGCAGCCGCACAGCCGCGCACCGTATGGTGCTGAAGACACTCCCACAGCCTCAGCTCCTTTCACTTGCCCCAGCATCCTCCGATGACGGAGGCGTTCTGTTAGTAAGCTGGAGAGAGATCTCATTGGCTAGATATCGATCTCTGCCAATGAGATCTCTCTCCAGCTTACTAACAGAACGCCTCCGTCATCGGAGGATGCTGGGGCAAGTGAAAGGAGCTGAGGCTGTGGGAGTGTCTTCTGCACTGTACGGTGCGCGGCTGTGCGGCTGCTAACGTCATCAGGTACACAATTCAAGTATCTTTTTGCTTCATTTAAACAGATTTTTAGGCAAAAAGAAACACCGCAATGTACAGAGGGGACACAAAGGAAGGGATACAACAATGATAATGCGGAGGTGAAAGTTCCCCTTTAAGATACCTAGAAACGCCTCCTAGAGTGGACTGGGACTGACAGCGCAGGTGCGCAGACGTCACTGTTGCTAAGATGTCTGCGCGGTTTCCTGGCTGTCAGTCCCGGGAGCAGTAGAATTTCTCTGTAACATGGTAATTATTCTAGCTGCTCAATAGTGATAGTCACCAGATGGGTAATTCCTGGGATTTAACTTTATAGGGGTGATAGTTCCCCTTTAAAAGAAGATTAGATACATTTCTTTCAAAAGGGAACATACAGGGTTATAATAGTAGGCAAATCAGGAAGGTCTTATAAAGACTAACTTATTTGGTAGCAGGAAAGCTACCGTAAAATCTCAGGTATAATACAGACCTGTGTATAATACGTAGGTGTATATTATGCCCAAGATTTTAGGGGAAAACAAGACCGCCTCTGTATAATACGCACCCTTGTTTTCCCCTCTTAGGAAAAAAAAAAATTAAGCCTTCTAGACCTTCAGATCCTCACAGGGCATTACCATTGGCTGGAGCCGGTAGGTCCTGAAGGAAGCGGCGGCGAATGGAAGCCTCCCGCAGGGAATATTGACATCTGTTATATGTTGCCTGCTAATGGGGAAAAAGCGGGGACTTGAAGTTTGAAGTAAGTAAATGGCATTTTAGCACCAGATAGCGCCGGGAGAGGGAGGGAAGGCATCTGGCACCCCCCCCCACACTTCACATAAGGTGAAGTGGGGTAAAATTGTGCGTATTATACCCGAGATTTTACGGTATATAATTCTCATGTCACTGGGTTATGACGCAAGGGTTAAACTTGATGGACTTGTGTCTTTTTTCAACCTAATTTACCATGTTACTTTTACACAAACAAGCTGTCTGGAGACCCTCTGTGATAGGAATCCCAACAAGAAAGGATCAATTTCACCCACTTACAACTCTTTCACCCATTTAAAAGTCCTGGCCCAAATGAGCCTCTGGACCCCAAAATGCATGGATGGCGTGAAGGGCGCCTAAAATGCCTTGCCTAGGAGGGCCTTGAATGCAAATCCAATGCTCCCTGGGGTGCCCTTCCACATAAGGAGAAGGAGTGACAAGAGCAAAAGCAGATTGGAAGATTATCCTTGAGGACAGCGCCACCCCACGTGTGGTTCCCAGTAACGTTTTTTTGCTCCATTGCGCCATTACAGAGGAGGAATGTATAGCACAGTTGGTTAAAGGGATAGTAATACTTAAAAAGTAAAAAAAAATATGTTGTAGGGTTTATCCCCCTGAGTAAAACAAGAGTACTCCCACTGCTGAAAGGTGTTTCATTCAAAAGTTATTAATTTTCAAAGTTGAATTTTTTAGGTGCAATATCACAGTGGCCTGAAATTGTACAGTGGCGCTGTTGCTACACAATCCTATGGACAGCATTGGACCCTACAACATATTTTTTTTACATTTTAAGTATTACTATCCCTTTAACAAACCATCCGTGGCACCTGTTCAGGGTCACAGGTTTGCTTCCCGACAGGGCGGACTCAGACTTTCATCCTTCCCTGGTCGATAAATGACTACCACCGAGCTGGGTAACAGTAAGGACTATCAGCCGCCTCTAGTTGCCTAATTCCGAGGCTGTGTGTCCTAAGCACTTGGAGTTCCAGTGGGGAGAAAAGCACTATATAATAGGTTATTACCGTAAGCATACAGGGCGACCTCGATTGTAAGGTGACCTCTCTACTTTTCAAATGTTGGATGAGAAAAAAACAAAATCCTTAAAATAAGTAGATCCCCTTATATTGTGGATTGTGTATAATTTTCTCACTTTTATCAGCCTCTGCTTTATTTTATTTTGTAGGCATTAAAAAAACACAAAGAACGATAAGTCTTATCTCTCCAACCTTTATGATTTGAGAGATATTCACAAGCAAAGTTTCCCCTCCCGCCCCTTTTACCTAGTGTAAGCCATCTCTTCTCAGATGTGGAATCCAGTCCATAGACCAGACAGATAACAGCAGGGGACAATCTTCTTCCTATGAGAACAATGAAATCCCTGCCCCCCTTGACAAGTTTTTCAGGTTTTTCCCTTATCTTAATTGAAGATTGTCCCTCTCTGCAGTCTACCTGGGCACCTCCCTTCTGATCTGGCTGAGCAGTGTTACATCAGTAAAAGGGGCGGGAGGTGGATACTTTGTCATTGAATTACTCTTGAACTATAATTCTGACAGAATTGAAATAACACTCTCCAAAGTCCAAATACTATGATGATTAATTAGAGCCGCTTTTATTATGAAACATTACTATCCCTTTAAGTTTCATTAATGCACCCAGCGGTCTTCTGGTAGAGTGGTCACCTCCAAGAGGACTGAGAAAGGTCCTTCCAGGGCCTTTTAATCAGCAAGTATGGTGCTTGCACATGGATAGGCCCTGGATGGATTTTCTTCCCATTCATTGGGCAGCCCGAATAAAGGGCGACCCCGACTATAAGGAGAGGTTACTTTTTCAATCTAAAATGTCTGAAAGAAACATCACCTTATATTCAAGCAAATACCGTATTATACTTATATCAATCCAGTCCCACCCACAGACAGTCTAGCACCAAAGAGTCCAGCAAATCTCTGCACAAGAGGAACAGCAAAACCCCAGATGTAGGTATCGGACAGGTATCTGAGGAATGGGCACTTGCATTATGACTATATACAACTGCCCTCGTTCATTAGGGCCACCAAGGGGTAAAGAGGCAGTAATTCTCCGCTCCAGTCCTCGGTAGAGATGCACCGATACCGATTTTTTTCAAGTACTCGCCGATACCAATTACCGATACCTTTTTTTTTGCGGTCATTTGCCAGATTTCTAAGTACCTATATGCTTTAGGTACTTGGAAAACTGGCAAATGACCGCAAAAATAATTATTGGTAATTGGTATTGGTGAGTACTTGAAATATATACACACACACACACACACACCACCTCTTGACTCTTGATTTTCCCCTTTTGACTCTCCCCCTCTTGATTCACATCTTTTGCTTCATTCTCCCCCTCCTGAGCCCCCTTCTTTTGCCTTGGCTTTTTCTCTCCATTTTGATCCCCCTTTCTCCCCCTCCTTGACTCACCCTTTTGCTTCTCTCTTCCTCCTGATCCCCCCCCCTCCTTTTGCCTCTTCTTGGCCCCCCTCCTTTTGCCTCTTTTTCTACCTCTTGACTCCACTCTCTGCCTCTTTCACCACCTGATGCCCCATCTTGCCTCCCTTACTCTCCTCTGCCATGTGCTCGCTGTTCTCTCGCGAGCCCCGGCAGAGGTCAGCGTCGCCATGGTAACCCGCGGCAACGATCCGACGCTACAGGAGTGAGAGAGGTGACCGGGGAGCATTGTGAGCAGCTCCCCGGGCTCCCTCTCTGCAGGACCGACCCTGACACAGTACAAGTACTTGCGCAAATGCTGGTATCGGCACCTATACCGATACCAGTATCGGTATCGGTGCAACCCTAGTCCTCAGGACATACCCACAAGTCAAGCTTTCAGAATATCTGTAATGAAGCATATGTAACTCAGTAATAATAACTGAACTGTTACTTACTCCCCTGTGATTAAGCAGGGATATCCTGAAAAGATGAGCTGTTGGTGTGCCACAATGACTAACACTGAGAAGCACTGATTGGGACTTTGCAACTTTATCTGCTGAAGATATTCCTGTTGTCATTATACTTTAATTCTATAGCGACAACATTTTCCACAGCGCTGATAACTGCCTGATATTGGGGTTCTAGACTGTCTGTGGGTGGGACCAGACTGATAGGAATATGGAAGTTTCTCTTCGGAAATGGCACAAGCAATAATTCTAATTTCGGATTGGGGGGGCGCTTCTGTGCACCCTACATTGGACACTCAAAAGGATAATTCTGGGCTTGATGTGAAAATGTGAATTTCCCAAATGTATCATTCAGAAACTTTCAGCCTAAAGCAAGGGAGATGATTCATGACAATGTTTTAACAGTTCAAACTGTTGTTTTTTTATATTAGAGACCCCGGACAGTTATTCATTAAGCTGTGATGAACAAGCGATCAA
The DNA here is from genome assembly GCA_037306005.1 of Rhinophrynus dorsalis. Taxonomy (NCBI): domain Eukaryota; kingdom Metazoa; phylum Chordata; class Amphibia; order Anura; family Rhinophrynidae; genus Rhinophrynus; species Rhinophrynus dorsalis. The sequence continues at coordinate 11,409,775 of CM074719.1, forward strand.
GGGTGGGATACATTTTCTAGTTCCTGTGTTATTATCTGGGGCAAATTCACCAGCATCTCTCCATCTTCACAAATCTTTAAGCAAAAAATAACAAACAACATAGAATAACTGGAGAGTTTCTTACTGGAGAAGTTATCTCCTCTTTATCACACTTTAGTACATCTCCCTGTAGTCTATAACTAAATCTCTCCTATAGAATAACATAGGAACTGGAGAGTTTATCTCACTGGAGAAGTTATCTCCTCTTTATCACACCTTAGTACATCTCCCCTGTAGTCTATAACTAAATCTCTCCCATAGAATAACATAGGAACTGGAGAGTTTCTCTCACTGGAGAAGTTATCTCCTCTTTATCACACCTTAGTACATCTCCCCTGTAGTCTATAACTAAATCTCTCCCATAGAATAACATAGGAACTGGAGAGTTTCTCTCACTGGAGAAGTTATCTCCTCTTTATCACACCTTAGTACATCTCTCCTGTAGTCTATAACTAAATCTCTCCCATAGAATAACATAGGAACTGGAGAGTTTATCTCACTGGAGAAGTTATCTCCTCTTTATCACACCTTAGTACATCTCCCCTGTAGTCTATAACTAAATCTCTCCCATAGAATAACATAGGAACCAGAGAGTTTCTCTCACCTCAGTACATCTGCCCCTGGTGTCCATACAGTTATTCTATTGCATCATATGGAAGGGGGGAGTCAGTGGCTACAGTTCAGCGTGGAACAGGACAGTAACAATTTTACTATATCATAATAGTTTGAATTATAATACTTTTCTAATTAAGCAACAACAAGCAATGTCAATAGCCGTATAAAAATATGATATATTCATAATAAAAAAAACTTTACTGATACTTTAATGTACATATTTGTAATAAAAGCCATTGGGCTCATGCACATCACCAGTTTGGAGCAATTCTGAGGGCAAACCAGCTGCGCTGTAGGGGAAAATAGAACAAGATTATTTCAGGGATTAATAGCCCCACCATTTAAAGGGACACTATTACTTAAAATGTAAAAATATATATTGCGGTTTTTACCCCCTTGAGTAAAACAACGCTACTTCCACTGCTGAGACCTGTTTTATTCAAAAGTTATTACGGCACAAACTTGAATTTTTTAGTTGCAATATCTCAGTGGCCTGAAATTGTACACTGGCGCTGTTGCTACACCATCCTATGGACATCCCTGGTCAGCTCACCATAAACCTCTATAGGATGCTGTAACAACAGCGCCACTGTAGAATTTCAGGCCACTGTGACACTGCAGCTGAAAATTCGAGTTTGGGCTGCAATAACTTTTGAATAAAACACCTTTCAGCAATGTGAGTGACCTTTTTCTACTCGAGGGGATAAACCCTGCACCATATTTTATTTCACATTTTAAAGCAATAAGAATTTGGGGAATTTTAGTTGCCCTCTAGATTGGCAGCTGGTTTGCCCACTCTGACTTTATACGCAACGACCCGTTATTTTCTCAGACTGTTCCTCCATCATTAACCCTTCCGTTGCCAGAGGGGTATGCAACGCATTGCAAAGCAATGCGATGCAAACCCCTCTGTCACTTAAAGGGTTAAGGATTAGAGTTGGTGTGTCACGCACTGCAAAGGGTCCTTAAAGGGTACCAAGCAGTAAATCAAAATGACAGGCCTGAGAGTCAATGAATAAGGAATGCATGGGGGGGGCCAGTGTCCCTGAGAAATCCGACTCTTCTATACAGACATGATAGCTATGTAGCACTGAAAATAATAGGACTTCGCTCTACAACAAAAGGTCTTTCCTATACTTCCTGCTAGACAACCCTGATCCCATAATGCACTGCACTGATACCACTAAAAGGGTTAGAGAAAGGGGTCACACTATACGAACATCAGGGTCCAAAGGGATAAATGGTTGAGACCAGACCTACAATATCTTAGGAGACCCTGCATTCTCATCGTATCCCACTTCTTGTTCAGGACAACATCATCGTTCCTGGTAAATGTTTCAAATGGAAGCAGGCATGGGGCAGTAGACTGCTTAAAGGGATAGCAATGTCTGCAGTAAAGTAGATACTTGAGTCTTCTCTATTGTTAACGGTCTTGCAAATCAAGCACACTTTGTAGACCGTTCTAATGAAGTCATTCTTTTTAAATAACGTGATTTCGGCTCTGCTGAAGAGCCGCCTCGGGTCAGCCAACTCGAATCTCCTGCTGTCAGCTTTACAGCGGACATCACCACTTTAAAGCAATAAGAATTTGGGGAAATTTAGTTGCCCTCTATACTGGCAGCTGGTTTGCCCACTCTGACTTTATACGCAACGACCCGTTATTTTCTCAGTCTGTTCCTCCATCATTAACCGTTCCATTGCCAGAGGGGTATGCAATGCACTTTAGATTGTAAGCTTTCAGGCAGGGAACTCGCACCCAATGTTTCATAGTAACATAGTAGATAAGGCTGAAAAAAAGACATGCGTCCATCAAGTCCAGCCCATGCCAATAACACCCCTGTCGATCCAGAGGAAGGCAAAAAAAAAAAAAAAAAAGACCTCTGGAGCCATTTCCAATCTAGTCGTGTGTGTGTGAGTGTGTGTGTGTGTGTGTGTGTGTGTGTGTGTGTGTTCCTTCCTGACTCCAACTGGTAGTCAAATAGTTCCTCGGATCAATATCCTATTTGCTTTGAAGCCATCTGTCATAATTGTCCATATTGTTCTGTGCTAGATAGGCATCCATTGCTTTCTTGAATGCAGTTGCATTATCTGTAAGCACAACATCCCGAGGCAAAGAATTCCATAGCCTTTCTGCCCTTACTGTAAAGAATCTCTGCCTTTGTTTTAGTCGAAATCGCCTTTCCTCTAGTCTTAATGGATGACCTCTTGTTCTTAGCTCAGCTCTTTGCATAAATAGTTAATTGGATAGGTCTTTGTATTGACCTTGAATATATATGTAAATGGTAAGCGTATCACCCCTTACATGTCTCTTCTCTAATGTAAACAAACCCAGTTTGACTAGTCTCTCTTTATAACGCTACAAAGTTACCTGTAACTCTGTATTGTTTAAACCCTGAAATTGTAAAGCGCTGCGTACACTTGTGGTGCTATATAAATAAACATATTCATTCATTCACATCAGGGAAAGTGAAGGCAGGAGCGAACTTTAGCCTCCTATATCTCTCAAACCATATAATGGTATGAGAGATGGGACTGGGGTTGTTTAGTCTAATTTTCTAATAGCTGCAGTATGACCTTTTTTAATGTATAGACATTACTGTGTCTTTAAGTTTGTCCCTCACTGCATCCATCTGGTGCCAGTACCGGACTGCAAATTCAGTGGGAGGCGTCCAGAAGGGGCGGGAGGGGGTTCTTTCTAAATTTAATATCTTCTGAACTACATCAGAGTAAGTTATTAATCATAGCGCAATGTGTTACCTTTACGATACAGAAGACTCAACTTTATTGCACACATTGCTGTCCTTTTAACCTTTTAAAGACCAGAGAGGTACAGAATGCAAAGTGAATTGTTATACAAACACCCCTCTGGCCCTTAAAGAGTTAATATTTCCATATGTAATGGAGTCTGAGGTCCTGTGTACTTCTTACAGCCGTCATGTCCGTCTCCGTTAACATGACATCTTTGACCCCTCCTGGATGTCTAACAAATGCAAATAGGCCAAATTCACAGGGGCTGTTAGGATTTTCTAGCCATATTAAGGGAATGGGGGTGGGGTATTATGAGGAGGTATTGGATATCCTTTAAATGAGTGGAATCCAATGTTGTTTATGGTTTTAAAGGAACAGAAACACCTAAAAATGAACTCTGGTTATATACACGTTATTACACTGTAGTTCATGCATAATCTGTAAAAAAAAAATCTTGCACTGAGGAAGCAACCATTCCTGCCTTTTCCAGGACTTCCATTTGTTTGTCCAGAATGATATTCAATTCTTCAGGGTAGAAGACGCCTATCAAAATCGATTAACTTACTGTGCTCTCACCAATCAGTACTAACATCACAAACACTGAATAAATGTTCTCTGAACACGTCTGGGTGTGTCTGCATGAGCGCTGCCGGCAGTGTGCGCATCTACATGAGCGCTGCCGGCAGTGTGCGCATCTACATGAGCGCTGCCGGCAGTGTGCGCATCTACATGAGCGCTGCCGGCAGTGTGCGCATCTACATGAGCGCTGCCGGCAGTGTGCGCATCTACATGAGCGCTGCCGGCAGTGTGCGCATCTACATGAGCGCTGCCGGCAGTGTGCGCATCTACATGAGCGCTGCCGGCAGTGCGCTCACGAGTCTGCATGAGTATTCATCGGCAGTCCGCATGTCTTACTGACAATGCTGTATCTTTTTTTGCAAGTAAGTAGAAAATTAAGTGGACTAAAGCGCTAAGATCTATAACAAAAGTATTATATCAAATATAAATGGCTCAAAGATAATTATAACAATGAACTACTATGTATGTATATATATATATATATATATATATATATATATATATATATATACACACACACATATATATATATATATATATATATATATATATATATATATATATACACACACACACATATATATATATATATATATATATATATATATATATATATATATATATATATATATATATATATATATATATATATATATATATCTATATATATATAAAAGAAGACTTTGTGCCTGCCAAAACACACCCAGGGGAGGCATAAAGCAGGAGTTACTACTCCTATTGGGTGATTCAGTCATGCAGGGAGTTGGCCCGCCCCCACTATGCAGCCCGCCCACCACTATCAAATTCAGAAAAAAATAAAATGGCCACCACTTGCTCCTACACCACAGACAAACACACATGCCCCACTCACACAGCACCAAACACACACATGTCCCACTCACACACACAGACCACACACACACACACACACGTCCCACTCACACAGCACCAAACACACATGCCCCCACTCACACACACAGCACCACATACACACACAAAGCCAGAAATAAATATGGCTGACACACACGCACAGTCACTCACCCTGACTCCCAGTGGCCTCAGCAGGACCTGTAGTGCAGCACCAGGCGAACAAAATGGCACTCAAAGGGTTAAGGTAGGCCCTCTGCTGAATTATTTCTTCACTCTCATCATTTGCCATGCAAGACACAGGACAGACAACCATCAGGTACACACTTAACCCACTGACTGCCACAGGGTTGGGTATCAAGTTTAACCCCTCAGGGAGTGTGTTCAAACCCCTCACACTGTAAACTTGCATTCCCTTCTCCTCCTTCCCCAGCCTATTTCTAACACTTTTCCACATTTATGTTAAGCCCCGCCCCTACTCACGATTAAGCCCCGCCCACTTTTAACCCAGATTGCCCCATTTGTCTCTCCACATAAGCACCACATCAGTCCCCTCTAGGGACTCCACAAATCAATGTTCCCAGGTATGAATACACTTCCCACTGCTATTTAACTCTCACATGCCTCTCTATACCTTAACCATTTGAGTGCCAGAGGGGTACACAACTCATGCACGCATGTGTTTCTGCTCATATATGTTGTGTGTGTGTGTGTACATCTCTGTTACATATGTGTGTCCATCTCCAGTGTGTCTGTGTGTGTGCGTGTCTTTTGCATGTCTCTGCCGCTCACTGTGTGTATGTGCATACCTCCCAACATTTCACATGGCCAAAGAGGGACACTTTACTTTTAGGTGATATTTTTGGGGGCGTGCCTGGTGGGCAGGGCATTAGTAAGAATTTTTAGGTTATTTCATTACCTATTACTGGCTATTTATGTCACTTAATAAATGATTTAGTGCAAGACCAAAGTATTTTATTTGCACAGACTAATGTATAAACACATATACTGAAGTTTACTGCTTTATTGCTGTAGAGAAAAGTAATACACACCACACAGTCAGGGCTGGTGCAAGGATTTTTGCCACCCTAGGCAAAACCTAATTTTGCCGCCCATTTCTCTCCGCCCCTTGTGTCCCACCCCTTTATACCCCGCCTACTTATACCCCACCTCTTTTCATGATTGTCCTCTCTCTGCCCCCTGGGCCAGTCTGCCCCTGGTCTGGAGATGCCCCCCACCAGCTCCAACTTGCCCCTTATCAGCCCCACTTTGGCCCTATCAGCTGCACTTTGCCCCCCATCAACTCCAACTTGCCCCCATCAACTCCAGCTTGCCCCCATCAACTCCAACTTGCCCCCATCAACTCCAACTTGCCCCCATCAACTCCAACTTGCCCCCATCAACTCCACTTTGCCCCCCACCAGCTCCACTTTGCCCCCCATCCGCTCCAACTTGCCCCCACTGGCTACACTTTTTCCCCCATCAGCTCCACTATGCCCCCAGCAGCTCCAGCTTGCCCCCATCAGCTCCACTTTGCCCACCATCCACTCCAACTTGCCCCCATCAGCTCCACTTTGCTCCCCATCCACTCTAACATGCCCCCACCAGCTCCACTTTTGCCCCCCCTTCAGCTCCACTATGCCCCCTCAGCTCCAACTTGTCCCTATCAGCTCCAACTTACCCCCATCTGCTCCACTTTGCCCCCCAGCAGCTCCACTATGCCCCCCAGCAGCTCCAACTTGCCCCTATCAGCTCCAACTTGCCACCAATAGCTCCACTTTGCCCCCTATCCGCTCCAACTTGCCCCCATCAGCTCCACTTTGGCCCCCATCCGCTCCAACTTGCCCCCACCAGCTCCACTTTGCCCCCCCTTCAGCTCCACTTGCCCCCATCAGCTCCACTTTGACCTCCATCCGCTCCAACTTACCCCTATCAGCTTCAACTTGCCCCCAGCAGCTCCACTATGCCCCCTCAGCTCCAACTTGCCCCTATCATCTCCACTTTGCCCCCCATCCTCTCCAACTTGCCCCCAGCAGCCCCACTATGCCCCCTCAGCTCCAACCTGCCCCCTATCACATACCTGTAGCTCCCGCGCAGTCTTCTCTTCAGTAATGCAGAGCGCGGCGGGAGATCATGACTCCCAGCGTGCTCTGCATTACTAAAGATCCGACCCAATGAGGGAGCGCAGTGGCGACACAGACCTGACTGTGTTGTGGTTCCCGGCGTGGTGTGTGCAGGCGCAGCTCTTCTCCGCTGCATGCCCGTGCCCCCAGTACCTGTGCGCCCTAGGCCGGCGCCTACCTCGCCTATAGGTGGAGCCGGCCCTGCACGCAGTCTGACCTCCTAAAAAGAGGGACAACAGGGTGGGAAAGAGGGACAGAGGGATTTGGCCCTCAAAGAGGGACTGTCCCTCCTAAAGAGGGACACTTGGGATGTATGGTATGTGTCTGCCTGTGTGTTGCATATGTCTGTGTTTATCAGTGTGTCTGCATTTCACACACGTGCGCCCAACGGTCATGACATGACGGGCAACGCCGTCCCACATTGCTAGTATATATATATATATACATACATACACATATATAAATATATGTAAGAAAATGTATTTATAAACAATTCTGCAGATTTAAAACAATCACTGTTTTAAAACACAATGTTAAAATATAACATTAAAGTCCGATATATTATTTAAATGGTGCGTTATTGGTTATATGACCTGCGGGCAGGATATGTCTCCTCCCGTCTATTGCACCAAGTCTCATATTCGGATATATCTACCTCCGTTGGTGTAATGTCCGGTGTGATTCCTTATTCAATCCTTTGAGTGATATTAATGGGCAAAGTATGTGTTTCCCAACTGTGACCATTAACCTCTAGATCACAGTGGATTTGTAGCAGCAAGATCTATATTTAGGAAGAATAGAATTTAGCACCATTATACGTTGAATTTTAGTATATTGTATCTTTTTTTTGCTAGTTATCCATAAGGTCCAGAACTTCCACTTGCTGAGATAAATAATTGCAAACAGAAAAACAAAAAACCCCTCTCTCCTTCAGTAATGATTTCACACTGTGCGAAAACGTAATGATTTAGCCTAGATCCCACTCAGCGGTCGATAGTATCACATGTATTGTACGACAACTGTACTCAGGTTAACCATTTGAATAGAAGGGGTGTGTGGAATGCATTGCAGAGGAAGAGATAAAAGGGCAGTCAGCAATATTTCACTGGAGAGGGAGTTTGGGCTGTAATACATTTTGAAGGACACATCCCCGAACCGTTAGTCTTTTTTACTTAGCAGGAAAGTGCCTATAATATACTGTGTGTATTATATGCACACACACATAATAAAAAAAGTTACTGCCCTTTTAACGGACTGCTTTAGCCGCATGTGACTGTTCTGCCCCCAGGGTATCTCCACTTACCTCTGTCCTGCTTTCTGACATTGCTTATGCGCCAGACAAGATTACAGATGGCCTTCCACATGGCTCAGCCATTTATTGGCAGATGTGATGAGGATCATAACTTCCAATACTTCTAGCGCAAAAGGCGTGTCGGAAGCCCCATAAGCAACTGCACAGACCTTTACAGCAACTTAATTTGCCATATGCTAACCTTGGTATATAATCCTATATAATTATTCGCTAAGGATGTTTGTCAGAAGCCGTCATTCACAGTAAAGACTGCCCGCGTTCGGGAAGTCTCTACTGCGCATGATTGCATCATGTGAGTGAGGCGACGCAAGACTGCATCGCATGGAGCAGTGAGGTAGCGGCCACTTAACCCTTTGAGTGCCAGAGAGGTACACAACGCATTGCAAAGCAATGCGTTGCGTACCCCTCTGGCACTGAAAGGTTTAACATTACCCGGACCTTGGCCCGTGTACATGGTCCTTTACACTAGTAAATATATAAATCACCATTTGTTGTGCTAGTCTTTATATATCTCAAAATACTGTAGTAAGAAAGAAATCAAATCCCAAGAGGTGCACTCACAGAATCAGGGGCTACCCAGCCTCTGGCAATGGCAGGCACGGATACGTGAATAACAAACAGTTAATATAGTTCATATTTGTATTTTTTTGTGTGCAATATTTTTTGCTAGACGGTGGTGCTGTTGCTATCACCGTTAAAGGGATAGTAACACTTCATTTTATCTTTATTTTATTTATAGGCATTAAAAAAACATGAAGAACGATATGTCTTATCTCTCAAACCTTTATGGTTTGAGAGATATTCACAAGTAAAGTTTCCCCCCTCCCGCCCATTTTACCTAGTGTAAGCCATCTCTTCTCAGATGTGGAATGCAGTCCATAGACCAGACAGATAACAGAAGGGGACAATCTTCTTCCTATGAGAACAATGAAATCCCTGCCCCCTTGACAAGTTTTTCAGGTTTTTCCCTTATCTTAATTGAAGATTGTCCCTCTCTGCAGTCTACCTGGGCACCTCCCTTCAGATCTGGCTGAGCAGTGTTACATCAGTAAAAGGGGCGGGGGGGATATTTGTCATTGAATTACTCTTGTACTACAACTCTGACAGAACTGAAATAACACTCTCCATGGCCCAAACACTATGATGATTAATTAGAGCTGCTTTTATTATGAAACATTACTATCCCTTTAATGGAAAGCTTTGGTCACAGATGATCAGAGCCACTGTGAAATGGAAAACGAAAAACAATGCATCCATTCGCTCACAAACAAGTGCAAGTTTGCTCTGTAATAACATCTGAATGAGTCATCTTCTACTAATGGGAGAACCCTTGCAGCAGCGACAAAAAAAGAACAAAAATACAACCTAATTATGTATTTTCATAATAAGCTATAGCATGCCATTACCCTTTGAGTGCTAGAGGGGTACGCAATGGTACCCCTGCTCAAAAGGGTTAATGGGTCAGTGTATTCAGTGACCTGCAGGTCTGTAAACAAGAGCAAAGTTCTACTAGAGATCACACACATTTCCTAGGATCCGGACGCTGACGGCTGAAGTTTGTGCAATAACCAAATCTGTTCCCTCCCATCAAAATCTACATTCTATAGGACGGGTGGGTGGCCCTCCAGCTGCTACAGGATCAAAATTTCCACAACCCCTCTACACCAGCGAAGGGGCTGACATCAGGGAAAGGGGAGGAAGGATGGGGGATATCTTTTAAAGGGATAATAATATTTCATTTTATCTTTATTTTATTTTGTAGGCATTAAAAAAAAACATGAAGAACGATATAAGTCTTATCGCTCAGACCTTTATGGTTGGAGAGATATTCACAAGCAAAGTTTCCCCTCCCACCCCTTTTACCTAGTGTAAGCCATCTCTTCTCAGATGTGGAATCCAGTCCATAGACTAGACAGATAATAGAAGGGGACAATCTTCTTCCTATGAGAACAATGAAAGCCCTGCCCCCCTTGACAGGTTTTTCTCTTATCTTAATTGAAGATTGTCCCTCTCTGCAGTCTACCTGGACACCTCCTTTCTAATCTGGCTGAGCAGTGTTACATCAGTAAAAAGGGGCGGGAGGGGGATACTTTATCATTCAATTACTCTTGTACTACAACTCTGACAGAATTGATATAACACTCTCCAAAGTCCAAATACTATGATGATTAATTAGAGCTGCTTTTATTATGAAACATTACTATCCCTTTAAACCAGGGGTGGAAAAACCTTAGGAGCTCCTAAAATTTCACTGCTGGCTCCTAAATTTTGTCTCGTGTGACTCCGTACATGATCCACGCCTCTGGAGCAAAAAACTCCCGCCTGGCTCCCACATTCTATATATTTTTGTCCACTCCTGTGTTAAAGTACCAAGTATTAACCCTCTGACTGCCGGAGAGCTGTCCAGCGCATTGAACTTTCAAATTCATTTAACCCTTTAAATGACAAAAGGTGTACGCAATGCATTGCTCCCCCCATCTGGCATTCAAATGTTTAAGGGGTAAAAAAATATCAAGCCCTGCCATCTCTTTAACCCCTTAACGACCCTTGACAGTCATGGTACATCATGGGTAAAAAGTGCCTGAACGACCCATGACGTACTATTACCGTCATGGATTTTAGGGCTCCCCTCCATTCGGGGAGCCCTGAGTCCAATCGTGAAAAAAAAAAAAAGAAAAGAAAAGAAAAAAAATCTGTGGTCCTTTAGTGACCGCCGTGTGCCTGTGCGGCCGGTCGTTAAGGGGTTAAAGCTGAACTATCAGCCCAAATAAAGTCCCCCACCCAATAATTATTCATATAGCGATAAGCATATAAACAGTAGTGTTATGCAGCAGAAGTACAGTGTTATTCACAAATCCTACTTCATCTGAGACTGACAGGCAGGCATGCACGCAGACATCTTGGCTTAGAGACATCTGTGCTCCTGTGCTGTCCATCTTGGTCTCCTCTAGGAGGCGCTGCATTGTACCTTAAGGTAACAGGAAGTGACTGACGGCGCAGGCGCGCAGATCTCTCTAAAACAAGAAGCCTGCCCGTCAGTCTCAGATAAAGTACGATTTCTGAATAATAGTACTGTTTGTAAGCTTATCGCTATATGACTAATTACTGGACAGGGGACTTTATTTGGGGTGATAGTTCCCCTTTAACTTTGAGTGCCAGAGTTATATGCATTGTCTGCCTCTCTGGCAGTCAAAGGGTTAAAAAGTTGTGTGCCCCGCTCCCATATTAATCTTGGAAAATGAGTAGAACAGGAATTTAGACACAAGGCCAGTGGTAATGTTTTGCTCAGATAAGAGATTTTTGCCATAGGCAGGAGAAGGGAACATATCCCCCCCCCTACAAGCATTTTCTGGGAATCAGGAGCTGGGTCCAAAGTGAATCTCAGGCATCTGCTACAGATCACGTGGTCTCCTATACCAGGAAGCTCTCCCGCTGGGACTGCAATGCTTCCCTTGACCTCTGTACACACTTCCACCCAGCGGCTGTTTGATAAACGCAGAGCACAGCATTTTATATTGTGTCAGTCCCTTTAATAAGGACTAACGCCTCCTAACAATCCCGCTTACCTTAACCCTTAGAGTGCTGAGGGGGGAAGCAATGCATTGCTTACATCTCTAGCGTTCATGGGGTTTATGTAAGAAGAAAGTCTTAATGTCCATTATGAATAAAAACGCTGTGTGGATTGGTTCCCAAAAATAAATCTTTAATTAGTATGGACTTCCTGTCCTTGGGGTAGACATAATTCTGCAATGTGTTGGGTACCCTTTGGCACTTAAAGGGTTATACAATTTTTTGGGAGAACCAGTTCAAGCAGAATTGATTCCTTCTGGTCATTGTGATTTTTTGTCCAGATTTAACCCTTTGAGTTAAAGCAATGCATTGCACACACCTCTGGCATTCAATTTTGAAACAGTCAACCTCCATTCTGTATGCCTAATATGTAAAGTAAAATTGCCTATGCATTTATTGTCTTTTAAGTACTTTAAAGGGATAGTAATGTTTCATAATAAAAGCAGCTCTAATTAATCATCATATTATTTGGACTTTGGAGAGTGTTATATCAATACTGTCAGAGTTGTAGTACAAGAGTAATTCAATGACAAAGTATCCCCCTCCCGCCCCTTTTACTGATGTAACACTGTTCAGCCAGATCAGAAGGGAGGTGCCAGGTAGACTGCAGAGAGGGACAATCTTCAATTAAGATAAGGGAAAAACCTGAAAAACTTGTCAAGGGGGGCAGGGATTTCATTGTTCTCATAGGAAGAAGATTGTCCCCTGCTGTTATCTGTCTGGTCTATGGACTGGATTCCACATCTGAGAAGAGATGGCTTACACTAGGTAAAAGGGGCGGGAGGGGAAACTTTACTTGTGAATATCTCTCAAACCATAAAGGTTTGAGAGATAAGACTTATATCATTCTTCATGTTTTTTTAATGCCTACAAAATAAAATAAAGATAAAACTAAGTATTACTATCACTTTAAAGTCCCAGGCAGGAAGCTCACTAAATTTGTTTCCAGAAAGCTTTCTGTTTAGAACTGTGAAAGCAGCGAGAGTGCAAAAAAAAACAGGCAGACAGTGATACAATGTAGAAACGCCACTAGTCAGCATACAGAACACTGAGTGCTGCAAGTATAGTGCAACATTGTATAAAATATCCCTGCTTTCACAGTCCTGACAGGAAACTGTCCAGAAACACAAATCCAGGGAGCTCCGTGTCACAGACATAGTGCAAAAAATAATACTAGAAACATCCTTATCACATTGTGAAGCAACTCGTTGGAGACCTCTCTAGCAATGTAAGGGTTAAAAGTCTCATGTAATTCAATTTTTATTTTTTTTTATTTTTACACTTTCTTTCCAACGGGGAGGAGCCTGAGATACTGAGATGTCACTGCCGCCTGCTTAATGTAGACCTAGTTTTGTATACACCTGGGTACAGGTGCCCAATGGCTCCTACACATACCTGTCTGGCTGCAAAGTCCTTTAGAACTGTGTCCGCCCCTGGACAGGATCATGGAGGAGAGTGGAAGAATTCTGGAGGAGAGTGGAAAAATTCTGGAGGAAAGTGGAAGAATTCTGGGTCAAACCAGCTACACTAAGAAGGGATAATGAAAAAAGATCCCATTTATTTAAAGAGGGATTTTAACCCCTTGAATTCTGGAGAGGACTCCAACACATTGCAAAGCAATGCATATACCTGGAAACTCTCTGCACCGCCCCCCCTGAGCCTCCTGTTTTGAGACTGAATTTCCTGCTCTCCAGGAACAGAGGCTGTTTTCCAGCAATAGTGAGTTTCTTCTGAAACTCTGTCCACCTTCTCCTCCGTCCCACCCTGTTCCCTCCCACTTCTCCTCCGTCCCACCCTGTTCCCTCCCACTTCTCCTCCTTCCCACCCTGTCCCTCCCACTTCTCCTCCTTCCTACTCTGTTCCCTCCCACTTCTCCTCCTTCCCACCCTGTTCCACCCACGTCTCCTCCTTCCCACCCTGTTCCACCCACTCCTCCTCCTTCTCACCCTGTTCCCTCCCACTTCTCCTCCTCCTTCCCACTCCATTCCTCCCACTTCTCCTCCTTCTTACCTTGTTCCCTCCCACTTCTCCTCTTCCTTCCCACTCCGTTCCTCCCACTTCTCCTCCTTCCCACTCCGTTCCTCCCACTTCTCCTCCTTCCCACTCCGTTCCTCCCACGTCTCCTCCTTCTCACCCTGTTCCCTCCCACTTCTCCTTCTCACCCTGTTCCCTCCCACTGCTCCTCCTCCTTCCCACTCCATTCCTCCCACTTCTCCTCCTTCTTACCTTGTTCCCTCCCACTTCTCCTCTTCCTTCCCACTCCGTTCCTCCCACTTCTCCTCCTTCCCACTCCGTTCCTCCCACTTCTCCTCCTTCCCACTCCGTTCCTCCCACTTCTCCTCCTTCTCACCCTGTTCCCTCCCACTTCTCCTTCTCACCCTGTTCCCTCCCACTGCTCCTCCTCCTTCCCACTCCGTTCCTCCCACTTCTCCTCCTTCCCACCCTGTTCCACCCACTTCTCATCTTCCTTCCCACTCCGTTCCTCCCACTTCTCCTCCTTCCCACCCTGTTCCCTCCCACTTCTCCTCCTTCCCACCCTGTTCCCTCCCACTTCTCCTCCTCCTTCCCACTCCGTTCCTCCCACTTCTCCTCCTTCCCACCCTGTTCCCTCCCACTTCTCCTCTTCCTTCCCACTCCGTTCCTCCCACTTCTCCTCCTTTCCACCCTGTCCCTCCCACTTCTCCTCCTTTCCACCCTGTCCCTCCCACTTCTCTTCCTCCTTCCCACCCTGTTCCCTCCCACTTCTCTTCCTCCTTCCCACCCTGTTCCCTCCCACTTCTCCTCCTTTCCACCCTATTCCTCCTACTTCCCACCCATGTCTCCTCTTTATCACCTTTTTCCTCCCACTTCCCACCCATTTTTCCTCCGTCCCACCGGCTTCCTCCTCCTTCCCACCCACTTCTTCCCACCCGCTTCCTCTCATTTCCCGCCCACGTCTACACCTTTCCATCCTGTTCTTCCCACTTCCCGCCCACATCTCCTCCTTCCCACACTGTTCCTCATACTTCCCGCCCACGTCTCCTCCTTCCCACCCTGTTCCTCATACTTCCCGCCCACGTCTCCTCCTTCCCACCCTGTTCCTCATACTTCCTCCTCCTTCTCACCCTGTTCCTCCCACTTCCCACCTGGGCCCTCCTACTTCCCACCCAAGTCTTCTCTTTCTCACCCTTTTCCTTCCACTTCCTGCCCACTTCTCCTCCTGTTCCTCCCACTTCCCACCCTATTCTACTCCTTCCCCACCCTGTTGCTCCCACTTCCCGCTGTTTAGTCCATTACCAATTCCAGTTTAAAGAAGCACTAATGTTAGAACGCAACTTGCTATTTATGTGAAAGGGGGGTGCTGTAACATTAGCAGATATCTTTCCCTTATCTCCTTAGGACTTAACCCTTTGAGTGCCAGAGCAATGCGTTGTGTACCCCTCGGGCTCTCAAAGGGTTAAAGCAGTGGTTTGCTCAATGCACTCCAAGTACACATTCTGAAACTTTTAGGCTATCCTTAACATTTTACAGGTCATTTGTCCAGGACTTATTAAAAGGTAACGCTATATAAAAGTATATATTCTATTCTTAGGTCTCACAATAGGAATGAAAAAAAAATAGCATAAATATACATCAGAGATAGAACATTCACATTTTTGTCAAAGTCCTGAAAGAAAAAGGTGGCCCCCTAACCTGGTTCCCAACGCACTAACTAAACCCTCTGTCACTCGAAAGGTTAAAAGGATCAGTAAAGTTGTTTTTATGAGGAACAATTGTAGGGATTTTCCTTCCGAGTACAAGGGACTCCCACTGCTGGGAGATTATTAATTCAAAAGTTATTACAGTTCAAAGTGTCACAAAGAGGTGGAGCTGTTCCTATCACATTCTATGGAGAACTGTAGCCAGCGACTCGTCTATCCCATAGAATGCAACCGAATCATTGTGTGGACATCACACAACAGTCCATCTTAAACAAAAAAAAAAAACAAACAAAAAAAAAATTATATATATATATATATATATATATATATATATATATATATATATATATATAGATAAATAAATAAATAAATTAAACTGTAATGATGTTTGAAAATTCCCCCCCCCCCCGGAGAAAATACCTTGTTTTATTTAGCAGGAAACACTATACAAGTGAAATTTTAAAAAGTACACTGTAGGGGACTTGTAAGAAACCAGTAAAGTCGTAAAAACAATATTTGAGATATATATCTCAAAGTGAAAAGTGGGCATTCCAAAACTCAAACTACTATAATAACTCCTTGGTGCTGCTTGAAAAGATATATAAAATATGCTGTAGATGGAAAGCCAACTAACATCAAGTGCACAACAAGATTTGAAAACATAATAACTTTTATTAGTACTAAAAACTCATCATCAACGTTTCGACCCCCCAGAGCCAGATTCCCTGACAGTCCTTATGTAGTGTCCTAAAGACAATGAACATTGCCCCTGGGTGTGGAAGGAGTGCTTAAACCAATAGAAGCTGGCCAAAACTTCCAAAAGAACAATTTCAGTCCAGATTTTGGTAAGCACACCCCAAAAAATAAACAATTTTAAATTGCTGGAGTGCAACAAATATTGACCAAAATAGCTAAACGCAAGCACCTCTCCCACCACCAGGTGCAATGTTCATTGTCTCCAGGACACTATATAAGGCCTGCCAGAGCATCTCTCTCCATTAATGAGTAAAGCTGACAAAGACTCAGCTCTCAGGATAAAGTAAATTAAGGGTAGTAAATGCCCAAAGTAGGAGAGATTCAGCTCATAAGACAAAGCATATTAAGGTTAGATACTTGCCAAAAATCAGGTACCTTGGCGTGGTGGCAAGCTTAGTATTCTGTGGCCATATGATGTTACCAAATCCTCATCATTAATATAGTAGTGATATGCAGGCACAGTGCCACTGAGTAAAGGGTTAATGGGGATGAAAATTTGAATGTGTACCAATACTTTTCACTTAACCCTTTGTTAGCCAGAGCGCAGTGGTGGGTATCAGTGTGGGATGTGTTGGGCGGATGTGCCACCCAGTGCTGTCTGGGTTGTGTGGACTGACAGTGAGGTGACTGTCTGATGGACTATAATCCTATATAATAATTCGCCAAGTTGTGTGTAACGCCCGACATGCGCAGTAGACACTGCTGCGCGTGCGGCAGTCATGCGCAGTAGAGACTGCCCGCGCCGCGGCTGATACAGAGCTGGGCGCTCCGAAGGAGCGTCCAGCTCTGTATCAACCGAGGCGCGGGTAGTCTCCAGTGCGTGTGACTGCCCCACGACCGGCTGCCAGAGGCTCTGTATCAGCCGAGGCGCGGGTAGTCTCCAGTGCGTGTGACTGCCCCACGACCGGCTGCCAGAGGCTCTGTATCAGCCGAGGCGCGGGTAGTCTCCAGTGCGTGTGACTGCCCCACGACCGGCTGCCAGAGGCTCTGTATCAGCCGAGGCGCGGGTAGTCTCCAGTGCGTGTGACTGCCCCACGACCGGCTGCCAGAGGCTCTGTATCAGCCGAGGCGCGGGCAGTCTCCTCTGTGTGTGACTGCCCCGCGACCGGCTGCCAGCGGCTCTGTATCAGCCGAGGCGCGGGCAGTCTCCACTGCGTGTGACTGCCCCGCGACCGGCTGCCTGAGGCTCTGTGGCCCGTGTAACGGGCTGTTCAACTAGTAGTGAATAAAGGACCGGTGAGGAGGCACGTGGGATCTTTCATATGAATCTTGGTTACTGTGACGCGTCGCTTCCACTTTGAGGCAAAACTAACTGTGAAGGTGAAGAAATAGATACAATGTGCAGCGCTGGACCAGACCAACAGCACCACTGATTTAACCCTTTAAAGGGCCAGAGGGATGAGTAATGTAATTCAAAGCAATGTGCTGCACACCCCCTATGATCCTTAAGGGATTAAATGGTGAATATCATTACTTTGCAATTCACTGGAAACGTCTGTGGCATTCAAAGGGTTAATGCCCTATCTGGCAGCAAAGGGGGTTAACAGTTCCATTCACATACATGAAACATATAGGAAAATGCCATCTGTCCCCTGTGGTATAGTTGGTTTGCTCTAGAACTGAACCTATTTAATGTTACAGATTACACCTGTGTCCCATTAAATACACATTTCCTGTCCAGGGATCTGTCTAGTTCAGTTATGAAGAGATTTGCATCCAGGAGTGTCCCTGCAGATTTCTGTGTGTCATGTCCAACTGTCACTAACTGACCAGCCAGCACTGGCCAATCAAGAGGCAGCATTCCAACAGCCAATCAGATGTTGCAGCCAGCAATGCACAATATGGTGTTCACTGTGATGTCATAATGGACAAACTTTATATGTCAGAACAGCTCAGTTCTACAGCAGATATCGAGTAGCGATTGTGCTGTTCACTTGAGAGTTTACAAAATACACAGATTTATGAGAAAATGCCTGCTCTGATCAGAACGCTGCTGGCATTATGCTGCATTTCTACAAGCGCTAGACTGAAAGAACTGCCCAAGATCAAGGGCCACCTGTTCCACCCACAGCGCATGTTCAATGCAGTCTGTGCGGTGTGTCGGCGCAGATTA
Organism: Rhinophrynus dorsalis; assembly: GCA_037306005.1. Classification (NCBI taxonomy): domain Eukaryota; kingdom Metazoa; phylum Chordata; class Amphibia; order Anura; family Rhinophrynidae; genus Rhinophrynus; species Rhinophrynus dorsalis. The sequence goes on from CM074719.1 coordinate 11,428,177, forward strand.
TGGACAAAGGGCTACTGCTGCCAGAACTGTAATACTGTGGTGCACAAGAGATGCCACACATTAGCCCGTCACTGTGACAATGAAGAATGCCGTGTCCCAGTGAGAAAGGAAGACCTACGGTCTACACCAGTACCACCTTCAGAGACGGACCTGCTGCAAAAGGAAGATGTTGCTACAGGATCATCCTACTGTCCGCTGAATTGTCCAAAGTCTTTAGAAGACAAATGTGTTCCACTACCAACCTCTCCAGTGGTCACCAGTCCTGTTCCACTACCAACCTCTCCAGTGGTCTCCAGTCCTGCAGCAGATGATCCAGATGAAAATCTGAATGCCAAATACTTGTCTCAGGACTGGAAGAACCTTGAAGACTTTAAAATCATTAAAGAGCTGGGAGAAGGAACACGTTCAAATGTCTTGTTGGTCGAATCAAAAGACTACAAGAAGAAGAAGTATGCCGTGAAGGTAATGAAGAAGACCGAAGCCTGTCAGGAGAACGATTTAATTGTTACGGAGAAGAGGATTCGGTACAAAGCTTACGAGTGCCCGTTCCTCGTTGGCCTTTACTACTGCATACAGACAGCTAGCGGCCGGCTATGTTATTTCATGGATTATTTGAGTGGGGGAAACATGCAGAACCACTTGCAGAGATACTGGAAGAGCTGGCTGCCTGAAGACCATGTCAGGTTCTATGCAGCAGAACTGGCCAGTGCCATTAACTTCCTTCACAAAAGATCTATAATTCACAGAAACCTGACACTTGAAAATACACTATTAGACCGTGACGGACACCTAAAAGTTTCCGACTATGGCCTGTATAATGAAGGATATGGGAACCTGATGTATGCCGCGCCTGAAGTGCTGAAAGGAGAAAAAGACGATTTCAGCATGGACTGGTGGGCGCTTGGCATTATCTTATTTCAGCTAGCAACAGGTAGACATCCATTCACTACCATTCCATGCTTCATAGGTTGTCCCAAGAAAATGAAAGCCATTCTGAAGAAGAGGCCACTACAAATGCCACCATTCCTGTCACCTGAGCTGTCTCTTCTCTTGAAGGGACTGTTGGAGAAGAAGCCCGGGAAGCGCCTTGGAGGGAATTCAGACAATGGATTTGATGAAATACAACGCCATCCATTTTTCAATGGCATGGACTGGGAGAAGCTGGAAAAGAAACAGATCCAGCCTCCATACAAGCCTCCTTTGAGGATAACTCTGGACTGGCCACTATGAACAGAAGAATATGAAGACGAAAGTTAAACCATCTTAAAGATCTGGTCCTTCTTTGTCTTCTTTACTGAAAACTTACAACTTTGCACTCCAATACTCCACACCACTGAGCTAAGAACGAGAGGTCAGCCATTAAGACAAGAGGAAAGGTACCATCTGGAGTCAGGAAGGATTTTTTTTTACCCACTTGGGGCTAAATTGGAAAAGGCTTCAGTGGGTTTTTTTTGCCTTCCTCTGTATCAACAGGGGTGTTTTGGCACGAGCTGGACTTGATAGACACGTCTTTTTTCAGCCTCATCAACTATGTTACTTACAAAAATAAACAAAATGATAGAAAAAAGATAAGTGCTGCTTAATGTAGTACATCACGGAGGTTCCTTTAAACAGTGCGTGTGTGTTGTGCGTGTGTGTTGCGCGTACGTGTGTTGTGCGCACGTGTGTTGCGCGTCAGGGGATGGGGAGTTGTCTTGGGATGAACAGATCTATTAAAAAGAACACAGATCTTGACATTTAGTAGAAGAAGTTTCTTATTATGGGGATAAAAAGGAAATTAATAGGTCTGGTAAAGGGATAGTATTGCCAAGTTTAAAAATAAGTGAATCTTGTAGGCATTAAAAAAAAAAATGAAACTAAATGCCCCCAGTCATTTTCTACTAAAGTTTCCCCATCCCTCCCCTTTCCCTGACGTCAACGCTCAAGCTGACTGCACGGGAATACGGTCCCAGGACAAGCGGAGGCTCTTCAGCAGAGCCGAGATCGCGTTATTGTTAAAGAAATCCTTCACTGGAACGGTCTACCAAGTGTGCTTTCAAACGAAGAACGAACCAAGCACACTTTGTAGACCGTTCTAGTGAAGGATTTCTTTCTCAGTAACACAACTTGGCAATACCATCCCTTTAAGTTCAAGTTCAAGTTGTATTAACAGTTTACAGAACTGCCCAAGAATTTTCAGATAATGAATTGTTGCTGTCCAGCTACAGACTACAATAGGAAAATGTGAACGTACATAGATATATCTAACTGCAGAATGCAAGTTGTGATTAGCAATTTCTTGTGTTTAAACAAATTAAAGCTGAACTACCACCTATTTTACACTTTACATCAAATAATTCCCCATTCCCTACTGCCTTTTAACCACCTGCTCCGGGGGTTAAAAGGCAGTAGAGAGGGCCGACATCTTTCCATAGTGACATCTGCGAGCCTGCAGGTCACTCCCTTTTGGGGCCGAACAGCTCCCAGCAACACCTCCTAGAGCCGTCTGGGACTGATAGCGGAGACGTCACTATGGAAAGAGGTCTGCCCTCTCTACTGCCTGTCAGCCCCGGAGCAGGGTATCATTCTATTTAACCAGGTAATTATTCTGGAGACAGAAACCATAAAGGTTTGAGAGATTGGACACGGCGCAATTAATTCATTTTTTTACTAGGTACATTATTAAATGGAATTATATTGATGTATTACTATCCCTTTAAGGTTCAGGATTGATGATTGGCCAAGTCATGACCCCCCCCCCCCCTTTTATCCAGCACAGAGCGGCCAAGTGACACAGCAAGACCCCGGCCAGCAGAGAGCCTCGGTCACATTCCTTATAAACAGCGCTCTGTACCTCACTGCGGGAAAACAGACTGAGCTGGAAGAATGGCCACGGAACGCAGAAGAGGCCCCAAACACTACCTCTGTGTAATCCCATTACTGGGAGAATTCCTTTAAGGGGATCGGTCCGCTTAAATGGGGTTGTGAGAGGCAACCTCTGTAACCTGATTTATCAAGGGGAACGGGATTCATTCTGGAGCAAGCCAGCTGCACCTGATCTTAAAGGGACCTTCACTACCATATCAATGTTTTATTTGTCCCCTATGTATATTAAAAGGATAGTAATACTTTAATATTACTAATCTACATAGTGTAACTATTAAAAAAGTCTTCAATTTCCCCCAGTGTCATCTCTCAAACCTTTATGATTTGAGAGATAACCGAACGCAAAGTTTCCCCCCTTCCCTGAAGTCAGCGTTGTACTGACTGCAGGGATATCCGGTTTTATTTTCATCATGTGGCTCTGCAGCAGAGCCGGCGATCGCGTTAGTAAAAAAAAAATTATTTCACTGAAACAGTCTAATACGTGTTTGCAAACCAAGCACAAACCAAGCACACGTAGAAGACCGTTGGGCCGACCTCGAATCCCTTCATTGGAATGGTCTAAAACAAGTGGTTGAAAACCAAAAACACGTTTTAGACCATTCCAATGAAGGGATTTGTGGTAAATAACGAGATCTCCGCTCTGCTCAAGCACCTCCATGCTGACCGACACGAATCTCCTGCTGACAGCTTTACAGCTGTCAGTAGGAAACAGTGAACTTTAAACGCCCGTATCTCTTAAACCATAGCGGTTTGAGAGACACGTTTTTTTGCATTTAGCTCAGCTTTTTAAGCTCTTCTAAATGCAAAAATCTTTTTTGTGGACATTACTAACACTTTAAGTCCTTACTTTATTGTAGTTTAAAAATTATGCAGAGATAAAAGATCCACCGCCCACACCCAAAAGGCCTACTGAAGACACTCTGTGGACTGTCCAGTGCCAAGTTTACCATGACCGGAGTTCTCAAAGGAGCAGATTAACCCCTTAACAGTCATAGTACGTCAAGGGTCGATCTGACTGAACGACCCATGACATACTATGACCGTCATGGAGTTCCGGGCTCCCTCCGAGGCTGCACGCAGTTCGGGGAGTCTGGAACCGGAAAAAAAAAAAAAAAAAAAAAAAAAAAAAAAAAAAGCTGTGGACTTTCAGTCGCGGCACCGATACCCCGGTCGTTAAGGGGTTAAAATGTGTTAATTACCCTTTAATTAAATAAAAAAAAAATAATAATAGTGGGAGACAATAACAATGTGCAGGAATCCACATTCCATTAGCACAGATTTAAAGGGATAGTAATGTCAGGAAAAAAAGTATTAACTATATGGTAGATACAAATAAGTGCAAGTACTCTCTTTTAATTGTATCTCTCAGACCGTTATGGTTTGAGAGATATAGGAAAATAAAGTGCTCTGGTCCCTCCCCTTTCTGATTGATGAGCTGTAAAGCTGTCAGAAGCAGATTCTGGTCACTTGACCAGATGTGGCTCTTCAGCAGCACCGATATAACGGATATCTAAAGATAAATACTTAATTTGGAACGGCTTGCAAGCACACTTTGTAAACCTTTCCAATGAAGTATTTATTTCTAAATAGCGTGATTTCAGCTCTGCTGAAGAGCCTCTGTCTGGTTAAATGACTGGAATCTGCAGCTGTCCACCAGATGGCAGACTTGAGTAAAACAGCCAGGAAAAGGTAACTTTAGCAAGTTATATCTCTCAAACCACAAAGGTTTGAGAGATAAGACTTACATAGATGTTAATCTTTTTTTAATGTCTACAATATTAAATTGACTTAAAATTAACCATTACTACCCCTTCAACATCAGGCGAGGAGACCAGCGGAATCTTATCACAACCCCACTCTGCCCATTGATTTATCAGAAAATCAGTAGATTAACCTGTGTCACTAGACTGTAAATTGGTTAACCCTGAACCGGTTAGTGATTGTTAGGCTGGAATCCAGACCGGCATGTGATGCCATTCATTTGAGTCAGCCTGAACACGATAAGGGAGATGTAGAAAAGGGATGTTAGGACAAAGTGCATAAATGGAACAAGGACAAGCTCTGCAATAAAGATCCATATCTTGCCTCTTATAACGTGCGTCGTTTGTGAAAAATTTTGCAAAAACTGGAGAGAAAAAAAAAAAGAGCCACAGCAAATATTAAGAAAGCACAAGTGGTACATAAAAAAGAATGCACAGATTAGTCCATATATTATAGCGAATCGTACACCGCCACTACATGGTCACAAGTTTGGTGCTCTATAAAAATGATTCCGTCACTGTTCTATATTCCTATTGTCACGCAAATTTGAATAACTGTTTTGCATCTTATTTTTGCATCTTTTTAAGTGCCAGAGAGATATCCAATGCATTGCGTTGTATTAAAGGGTTAACCACTTTAATACATCTCCACCAATAAGTAAGCTAAATATGTGCAGATTTGGGACAAACCAACTACACCACAGGAGACAACGAAAATGAATCAGATTCTCAATGGGGGTTTTAATCTCTTGAATGCAAACAAGGACTTCAATGCAGCTGCAATTAACTATTACAATTTGATACCAGTTTTAACCCTTTGAGTTCCAGAGGGGTACGCAATGCAGTACTGCATCGGACAAACATCTGAATTCGGGCAGTCTCTACTTTGCATGACTGCATCGGACAAACATCTGCGTTCGGGCAGTCTCTACGGTGCATGACTGCATCAGACAAACATCTGGCCTTTTATATTATAGGATACCCGACTTATATGAAAGATACCTAAATAGGTCATGTTGCTGGGATTGCTTTGGCGATGTCTCAGGAAAGCAAGCGGTTCAGTAAATCTGTGGCTACAGTTTTACCTTTAACCCTCTGAGTGACATAGGGGTACGCAACGCATTTACCCCTCTGACACTCAGAGGGTTAACTATCTAAATGCAAGAAACTCACTGCAACATAGTTTTACAATGCACGGTACACAAAAATTTAACCATTTCAGCGCCTGTGATGTAGGAAACGAACTGTGAAGCATTCCTTCGGCATTCAAAGGGTTAAGGGATGAGACAAAGACAGATAAACACAATGGTATCACAACAAACAAGCACGGTTTAAAATATAACTTTTATGTTGTATAAAGTTGCCCTACAATAATTAAGTATATGGCAACTAGCTTCAGAATAGTTCTATCACATCTCAGAAGTACCCGATTGTAAAGAAATCCTTAATCTTCAGAGACTGACGGGCAGGTTAGTGCCATCTGTGCTCCTGCTCCGTCAGTCCTTCTGGTTACCTTGTGGCACAGTGCAATACCTCTTAGAGGAGACCAGGACTGACAGCAGAGGTGAGCAGACAAAATGTCTGCGCTGATGCCTGACTTCAAGTCTCTGAAGATTAACCCTTTGAGTGCCAGAGTGGTACGCAAAGTAATATGTTGCGTACCACTGGCACTCAAAGGGTTAAGGATTTCTTTAGAATCGGGTACTTCTGAGAGGTAATAGAAGTATTATGAAGCTAGTCGCCATATACTTAATTATTGTAGGGTGTGGAGCATACCCGTTCACAGCTAGGATAATCGTGTTTCACTGTAAGATAATGCCGTATGGTGTGCTGTTAATTACATCAGCAGACAGTTTACTCTATTATCACCAGATAAACTCAAACACCTGAGCTCCAACACAGAAGCTATGGTTTCTAGGTCAAGGGTGGACCTGCAGCTCTCCAGCTGCTGAACTACAACTCTCAACATATTGACCAGCGACACCGGCATTTATAGTCCAACAGCTGGAGAGCCACACATTGCCCACTTTTCCCATCCGGAAGTAACCCTGGTCCTTAGGCATGAATACACAAATTGAGCAATTCTGGGGAAAACCAAGTGCACAATAGGGACAAACTCTAGATTACAGCCTCATGACCAGGAAATTAGTGCAAAATAAAATGTTTCCTCTAGACTGCTAATAAACAGCATAGGAACATACTGTTCTATCAGGGAATTACATAGCAACATAGTTCATGAGGCTGAAAAAGAAAAACATACTTCTATCAAGTTCAGCCTGTGCCAAAAAACAGCAGTCGGATATTTTGCTGGGTCAACATCCTATCTGCACTGAAGTCGACTGTCATAATTCTCATTATTGTTCAGTGTACATACAGATTAGAGATAATAATAATAATCCTTTATTTATATAGCTCACACAGATTTCGCAGCGCTTTACACTCATATTGGTTCCTGTCCCCATTGGGGCTCACAATCTAAATTCACCTATCAGTATGTTTTTGGAGTGTGGGAGGAAACCGGAGTACCCGGAGGAAACCCACGCAAACACAGTGAGAACATACAAACTCATTGCAGATGTTGTCCTTGGTGGGATTTGAACCCAGGACCCCAGCGCTGCAAGGCAACAGTGCTAACCACTGAGAGATGCACCGATACCGATTTTTTAAGACCGAGTACGAGTACCGATACTTTTTTCAAGTACTCACTGATACCAATTACCGATACCTTTTTTTTTTGCGGTCATTTGCCAGTTTTCTAAGTACCTATATGCTTTAGGTACTTGGAAAACTGGCAAATGACCGCAAAAATAAGTATTGGTAATTGGTATTGGTGAGTACTTGAAATATACACACACACACACCACCTCTTGACTCTTTCTCCCCCTCTTGATTCCCACCTTTTGCTTCATTCTCCCCCTCTTGAGCCCCCTCCTTTTGCCTTTGCTTTTTCTCTCCCTTTTGATCCCCCTTTCTCCTCCTCCTTCTCCTTGACTCACCCTTTTGCCTCTCTCTCTCCTGATCCCCCCTCCTTTTGCCTTTATCTCCCTCTTGGCCCCCCTCTCTGCCTCTTTCACCACCCGCTGCCCCATCTTGCCGGGTGCTCGCTGTTCTCTTGCGAGCCCCGGCAGAGGTCAGCGTCGGAGCATTGCCATGGTAACCCGCGGCAACGCTACAAGAGGGAGAGAGGCGACCAGGGAGCATTGTGAGCAGCTCCCCAGGCTCCCTCTCTGCAGCACTGACCCTGACACAGGGTATCTGTACAAGTACTCGCGCAAATGCTGGTATCGGCACCGATACCAGTACTGGTATCGGTGCAACCCTAATATAGATCTATCTAAGGGCAATATGTTCAAAAGAAATCTGGTATTAAAGGGGACCTACAACCCCTTACAAACATGGCCCCTTATAGTTACCAATCTGGAGTCTAGCTGCTCAGTAGCGCTAATTATACACTGCTCCCGCCTGCGCTGTCAGTCCCTTTTGGAGCCGACTGGCTCCTAGCAACGCCTCCTAGAGCCGGCTGGGACTGACAGCGCAGGCGACACTATGGAAAGATGTCCGCGCTCCGTCCTGCCTGTCAGTCCTGGAGTAGTGTATACTTATCATTAACGCGGTAATAATTCTGGCGACTAGCGCTACTGAGCAGCTAGACACCAGATGGGTAATTATTTGGGGCCATGTTTGTAAGGGTGGTAGTTCCGCTTTAAAATGTCAGTATCATCAAAATATCTGTCTATTTTCAGAGATCATGGCAATTTTTTTTTTTTTACTAGTCCTATATAATAATTCACTAAAACGTGTGTAACGACGCAGTCGTGCGCAGTAGAGACTGCTGGCGTGCTGCAGTCATGCGCAGTAGAAACTGCCCGCGGCGCGGCTGATACAGAGCTGGACGCTCCCCGCGACTGGCTGCCAGTGGCACTGTGGCCCGTGTAACGGGCTCTTCAACTAGTTATGCGTAAAAGACAATTTTAATCAAATGGTCTTAATGGGATAGTAATACTTAAAATGTAAATAAAAAATAGGTTGTAGGGTTTATCCCCCTGAATAAAAACAACAGTACTCCTACTGCTGAAAGGTGTTTTATTCAAAAGTTATTACAGCTCAAAGTTGAATTTTTTTTAGGTGTAATATCACAGTGGCCTGAAATTGTATAGTGGCGCTGTTGCTACACCATCCTATGGAGATTTATGGTCCTAGGACCAGAGCTGGCCATAGGATGGTGTAGCAACAGCGCCACTGTACAATTTCAGGCCACTGATATTGCACCTAAAAAAATTAACTTTGAGCTGTAATAACTGTTGAATAAAACACCTCTAAGCAGTGACATTGCCCTTGTTTTACTCAACGGGATAAACACTACAACATATTTTTTTTACATTTTAATTATTACTATCCCTTTAACTGTATCTTTTGCCAGGGGACCGACCCAAGTATTGTTCATCAGACCTATCTGGCGGTGACGGGGTTAAGGCAGGTGACTCTCCACTGGAAGTAAATCCAATCAGATCATTCTTAACCCTCTGAGAGCCAGAGAGCTGTCTAAGGAATTACAAATCAATGCGTAAGACACCCTTTCTGGCATTCGGAGGGTTAAATTACTTCCCAGGACTATTGATACCAAAGGACATATATACCTCTCAGCAGTGGGGATAAACACTAAATGATATATATATTTTTTTATATATTAAGAATATCCCTTTAAAAGTGGTTGTAGCCAAACTCAACATCAAAAATCCCATGTTAAAAAAAAACAAAACAAGAGAACACCCACTGCTAAAAGATGTTTTACTCAAAAGCTTTTGCAGCTCAAACCTGAATTTTTTTTTACATGCAGTATCACAGTGGCCTGAAATTGTACAGTGGCGCTGTTGCTACACCATCCTATGGACAGCTCTGCTCAGTCGACCATAGCTCTCCATAGGATAGTGTAGCAACAGCGCCACTGTATAATTTCAGGCCACTGTGATGCTGAACCTACAAAATTCAGCTTTGAGCTGTAATACCTTTTGAATAAAACACCTTTCAGCAGTGGAATTGTGCTTCTTTTACTCAGGGGGACAAACCCTACAGTATATATATTTACATTCCGATGTTAAAACCATAATTACAATCATATACTCCCAAAGAATTAATCTTTCCGTCATTTCCTGACAAAACTTTTTAATATTTCGGTACAAAATAAGAGGATGCTAAATCTACACTTTTGAACATAGAACTCATAGTAATTTTTTTAACTTAGGATTTGTAAATGTGTGTGTATATATATATATATATATATATATATATATATATATATATATATAGGGCTTATAATTTGATGTCCTTTGCTACTAGCCAGATCTGAAAAGTTACTCGCCACTGCAAGCCATAACATACCCACCAGGGCTGAATTTCTACTCGCCAGGGCTAAATTTTGGAAATTTTGAGCCCTGTATTATATATATAAAAATAATCAAGCATTAATATTGCAGTATTATTAATTGATCCCCCAGATGCTAAAGACATTTCCAATGTATTGCGAGATGTCTCTAGCACTGAAGAATCAATGTGGGTCTGATAATTCCATCCAAGCACTTGTCACTCAATGATCGTCAGTTTAAAATCAGCAATCAGAGATAACGATCACCTATCTAATTAGAACCAAGACCCACTACTGTACCTGATCATGTTCTCAATCTCTGCTGGGATGCTCTTCAGACGGTTGCCACCCAATGAAAGGGTTTTGAGGCTCTGGAGCTGCAGTAACTGGCTAGGGATCTCCTCAAACTGGTTCCCACTCAGGTTCAGTACCTCAAGTTTCATGCTCCCCAGTTCTTTGGGAAGAGAGAACTCATCCAGGCGGTTGTTTTTGGCAAGAAGGGTCTTCAGCTTTGTCAGTCCCAATATCTCCTCCCCTATGTAGGCCATGCTGTTATTACTGAGATCCAAAAGGAGGAGGTTGGAGAAGGAGGCCACGCTGGGAGGAAAGACCACCAGGCGATTGTGGGGCAGAAGCAGCTGGTGGACCTCCTTTCTCTTGTCCTCACCCACCTGCTCCAGACTGAGGTTCTCCAGACCCAGGCGGGACAAGTTCAGAACACTGTCACCATCAGTTACCTCTGGTCCCTCCATGGTTGAAGCTCAGTTCCAAAAAAGGTGAACCCACCTCCTCACTCCAGGTGATCGCTTACTTAACAAGAGCAGACCTCTCTAATACAGGTAGTCAGAGAATGGAAACTACCACCCAATTCCAGATGGCCATGTACTGAAGAAGGGAACCTAGATCCCCAATCCAGGTAGTCAGTGAAGAAGGTTAGGTGGCAACTTACTTGTAGATGAGAACCCACCTCTGTAGTCCAAGCAGTCCCTTACTGAAGAAGAAAACCTATTTCTCCTGTCAAGTTAGTCAGTGAAAAGGAGACGCCCCCTACCTGTTCTGATGGCCACTTACTGGAAAACCCACCTACCAATTCTAAGAAAGCACTGAATTAGAAAAGAGCCCACCTACTCCAGACATTCAGGGATGAAAGGAACCCACCTCCCTAGACAGAGTGGCCATTTATTGAAGCAGGGAACCCAATCCGAGGCGGCCACTTACTGATGAACGCAACCCACCTCCCACGTTCAGGTGGCCACTAACTGAAGGGAACCCACCTACCAAATCCAGATGGCCACTTAATGAAGAAGGACACCCACCTCCCAAGTCCAGATGGCCACTTACTGAAGAAGTGAACCCACCTCCCAAGTCCAGGTGGTCACTTACTGATGAAGGGAACCACCTACTTACTCCAGATAGTCAGTGATGAAGGGGAACCACATGTCCAGTCTAGGGAGCCACTTACTGGAGACACCCCCAACCCAAGGAGTCATATAAAGTGTCAGAGAGGCCCTGTTCTAGGCCAGTATACAATGCAGAGTCCCATCAAGCTACCCCTCTCCATATAAGTGGGGGCAACTAGAGGAAAGAACGGGGCAATTCACCTAATGCTTCCTTCCCAAGGGGCTATTAAGTTTTTCCTATGTGCCCCACGCCAGACCTTTCTGTCCAGTCCGTGCCCCGTTCCCCTCTCCGTACTGCCCCCAGCCGCCTGTCACAGCCTCCCCTCACTGACCGTGCGGTAATATCCCCGGAGTCTTATGCAATTCCCACCCAGGATTGAGTGAGGGAGATGCCCCGGAACCTGTATAACTCCACTCTGCCCGCCGGTTCCCCGCAATAACCCTCCAGCCTGCCGATCCCAGGGCGGCGCCCAAGCCCCGGAACCTGGATAACTGCCTACTCACTGTAGGCGTGGCTAAACACCCAGAGGGGCGTGGCTAGGACTGCGAGTGGACAAGATCAGGAGAGGGGAGGAACCCAGGTCGGGACGTTTGTTTACGTCACAAGCGGAGGCGGGGCTACTCTGTGATTGTGTATTGATGCCGCTGAAGTCTTTAACATGTGGCTCTTCAGCTGTTGTTGAACTTCATCTCCTGTCATCAGTAATGTGTCAATATGTGGTTCTCAATCCGCGCCCTGCTATAGCTCCTAGTATAAGCAACCAACCGCTTGTCTTTAATGGATGATGGGAGCTGTAGGCGAGTAACAGCAGGAGAACCACAGGTTGTTAGTCTTTGTACTATGTACTGGATAGTAAGCTATGTGTGCTCTGTCTTGGACAATGCACAATGTGAATTGGCTAATGTACAATGTGCATCCAGCACCACACTAAGCATTACTCAGCATTTTATATTTACATATCCAAGTTTATTTCAGGATTTCCTGAGGCAAAAAAAAGATCTGCTTGGTTTAATCATTTAGAAACCAGAGGGGAGTGTTTAATTGCTTTACAATGCACCACTAACCCCTCAGGTTGTTGTCCCTTTGTGTTCCAGAGAGGTATCTAATGCAATGGATACCTTTCTGACACAGAAAGGGTTAAATGCATAGTACACCATGAAAAGCCAAACCTAATTAATCAATTGGCCATGTGTCCATAACTACTTCTAGCACACCCGGTAGCTCAGAGGTTAATACCCAGCCACATGGCAGTCTACACTTATGCGCAAACATTCAGTATTTTACCATGAAAAATGCACTGAGATTTCTCTTCTTTTCAAGTATGCCCTGGAGAGCTTTTACAATAAATAATTACATATTTACACAAATATACTAACAACGTATACACACATACAAAAAGTTATATACAGTTATGTATTGTTTTTAGATACAAAGAAGCAGTTATTTTTAGGGATTTTAGACTGGGAGAAGATCTGATTTTTTTCAGGCAGGTTATTCCAGATTTCCGGGGTTCTGAAGGGGAAGGCAGATAGATCTGTTCTTACATAGAAACATAGAAGATTGACGGCAGAAAAAGACCACCTGGTCCATCTAGTCTGCCCTTTAGTATTCCTTTATTGTTATCTTAGGATAGATACATGTTTATCCCAGGCATGTTTAAACTGTGTTACTGTGGATTTATCAACCACCTCTGCTGGAAGTTTGTTCCAAGTTTCTACTACTCTTTCAGTGAAATAATATTTTCTAATGTTTTTCTTGATTTTTCCTCCAACTATCCTCAGATTGTGCCCCCTTGTTCTTGTATTCAGATTCTTATTAATCACACTTCCCTCCTGAACCTTGTTCAGTCCTTTAACATATTTAAAGGTTTCAATCATGTCCCCCCTTTCTCTTCTTTCCTCCAGACTATACATATTTAGATCTCTGAGTCGTTCTTGATAAGTTCTATGCTTTAGACCTTCCACCATTTTTGTAGCTCTTCTTTGAACCCGCTCAATTTTAGTTATATCCCTTTGCAGATGAGGCCTCCAGAACTGTACACAGTATTCCAGATGTGGTCTCACTAGAGCTCTATACAGAGGGATCACAATCTCCCTCTTCCTGCTTGTTATACCTCTAGCTATGCAGCCAAGCATACGATTTGCTTTCCCCACCGCCTGGTTGCATTGGTTACTCATCTTGAGGCTGTCAGAGATGACCACCCCCAAATCCTTCTCTTCTGAAGTCTTTGCTACCACAGAACTGCCAATACGATAGTCAGATTGAGGGTTTCTTTTCCCCAAGTGCATTATTTTACATTTGGAAACATTGAACTGAAGTTTACATTGTTTTGACCACTTATCTAATAGTGCCAGATCATTCTCCATATTACAGACACCTCCTGGAATATCAACCCTATTACACACTTTTGTGTCATCAGCAAACAAGCAAACCTTCCCTGCCAAGCCTTCCCTTATGTCACTTACAAACATGTTGAACAGAACAGGGCCCAGAACAGATCCTTGTGGCACTCCACTTGTAACCAGTCTCTGCTCAGAATACACTCCATTAACAACAACCCTCTGGTTTCTGTCCTTCAGCCAACTGCAGATCCACTGAACTATCCAGGGGTTAAGTCCAATTCTTGATAATTTATCTATCAGCTCTTTATGGGGAACTGTATCGAAAGCTTTACTGAAATCCAGGTAGTGGAATAGTCAGTGAGTTGTTAGTAGTGGAGTGGAGGTTATAGTTAGTATGGAGATCTGGAGTGATCATACTGATCAGGTAGTGTGGAATAGTCAGTGAGTTGTTAGTAGTGGAGGTTATAGTTAGTATGGAGATCTGGAGTGATCATACTGCTCAGGTAGTGTGGAATAGTCAGTGAGTTGTTAGTAGTGAAGGTTATAGTTAGTATGGAAAGCTGGAGTGATCGTACTGCTCAGGTAGTGTGGAATTGTCAGTGAATTGTTAGTAGTGGAGGTTATAGTTAGTATGGAGATCTGGAGTGATCATACTGATCAGGTAGTGTGGAATAGTCAGTGAGTTGTTAGTAGTGGAGGTTATAGTTAGTATGGAGATCTGGAGTGATCATACTGCTCAGGTAGTGTGGAATAGTCAGAGAGTTATTAGCAGTGCAGGTTATAGTTAGTATGGCGATCTGGAGTGATCATACTGCTCAGGTAGTGTGGAATAGTCAGTGAGTTGTTAGCAGTGGAGGTTATAGTTAGTATGGAGATCTGGAGTGATCATACTGCTCAGGTAGTGTGGAATAGTCAGTGAGTTGTTAGTAGTGAAGGTTATAGTTAGTATGGAAAGCTGGAGTGATCGTACTGCTCAGGTAGTGTGGAATTGTCAGTGAATTGTTAGTAGTGGAGGTTATAGTTAGTATGGAGATCTGGAGTGATCGTACTGCTCAGGTAGTGTGGAATAGTCAGTGAGTTGTTAGTAGTGAAGGTTATAGTTAGTATGGAAAGCTGGAGTGATCGTACTGCTCAAGTAGTGTGGAATAGTCAGTGAGTTGTTAGTAGTGGGGGTTATAGTTAGTATGGAGATCTGGAGTGATCTACTGCTCAGGTAGTGTGGAATAGTTAGTGAGTTGTTAGTAGTGGAGGTTATAGTAAGTATGGAGATCTGGAGTGATCATACTGCTCAGGTAGTGTGCAATAGTCAGTGAGTTGTTAGCAGTGGAGGTTATAGTTAGTATGGTGATCTGGAGTGATCATACTGCTCAGGTAGTGTGGAATAGTCAGTGAGTTGTTAGTAGTGGAGGTTATAGTTAGTATGGAAAGCTGGAGTGATCATACTGCTCAGGTAGTGTGGAATAGTCAGTGAGTTGTTAAAGTGGAGTGGAGGTTATAGTTAGTATGGAGAGCTGGAGTGATCATACTGCTCAGGTAATGTGGATTAGTCAGTGAGTTGTTAGCAGTGGAGTGGAGGTTATAGTTAGTATGGAGATCTGGACTGATCATACCGCTCAGGTAATGTGGATTAGTCAGTGAGTTGTTAGCAGTGGAGTGGAGGTATAGTTAGTATGGAGAGCTGGAGTGATCATACTGCTCAGGTAGTGTGGAATAGTCAGTGAGTTGTTAGTAGTGGAGGTTATAGTTAGTATGGAGATCTGCAGTGATCATACTGCTCAGGTAGTGTGGAATAGTCAGTGAGTTGTTAGTAGTGGAGGTATAGTTCGTATGGAGAGCTGGAGTGATCATACTGCTCAGGTAGTGTGGAATAGTCAGTGAGATGTTATCAGAGGAATGGAGGTTATAGTTATTATGGAGATCTGGAGTGATCATACTGCTCAGGTAGTGTGGAATAGTCAATGAGTTGTTAGCAGTGGAGCGGAGGTTTAGTTAGTGTGGAGATCTGGAGTGATCATACTGCTCAGGTAGTGTGGAATAGTGAGTTGTTAGTAGTGGAGTGGAGATTATAGTTAGTATGGAGAACTGGAGTGATCATACTGCTCAGGTAGTGTGGAATAGACAGTGAGTTGTTAGCAGTGGAGTGGAGGTTATAGTTAGTATGGAGAGCTGGAGTGATCATACTGCTCAGGTAGTGTGGAATAGTCAGTGAGTTGTTAGCAGTGGAGTGGAGGTTATAGTTAGTATGGAGATCTGGAGTGATCATTCTGCTCTGGTAGTGTGGAATAGTCAGTGAGTTGTTAGCAGTGGAGTGGAGGTTATAGTTATTATGGAGATCTGGAGTGATCATACTGCTCAGGTAGTGTGGAATAGTCAGTGAGTTGGTAGCAGTGGAGGTTATAGTTAGTGTGGAGAACTGGAGTGATCATACTGCTCAGCTAGTGTGGAATATTGAGTTGTTAGTAGTGGAGTGGAGATTATAGTTAGTATGGAGATCTGGAGTGATTGTATTGCTCAGGTAGTGTGGAATAGACAGTGAGTTGTTAGCAGTGGAGTGGAGATTATAGTTAGTATGGAGATCTGGAGTGATCATACTGCACAGGTAGTGTGGAATAGACAGTGAGTTGTTAGCAGTGGAGCGGAGGTTATAGTTAGTATGGAGATCTGGAGTGAACATACTGATCAGGTAATGTGGATTAGTCAGTGAGTTGTTAGCAGTGGAGTGGAGGTTATAGTTAGTATGGAGATCTGGAGTGATCATACTGCTCAGGTAGTGTGGAATAGTCAATGAGTTGTTAGCAGTGGAGCGGAGGTTTAGTTAGTGTGGAGATCTGGAGTGATCATACTGCTCAGGTAGTGTGGACTAGTGAGTTGTTAGTAGTGGAGTGGAGATTATAGTTAGGATGGAGAACTGGAGTGATCATACTGCTCAGGTAGTGTGGAATAGACAGTGAGTTGTTAGCAGTGGAGTGGAGGTTATAGTTAGTATGGAGATCTCGAGTGATCATACTGCACAGGTAATGTGGAATAGTCAGTGAGTTGTTAGCAGTGGAGCGGAGGTTATAGTTAGTTTGGAGATCTGGAGTGATCATACTGCTCAGGTAGTGTGGAATAGTCAGTGAGTTGTTAGTAGTGGAGGTTATAGTTATTATGGAGATCTGGAGTGATCATGCTGCTCAGGTAGTGTGGAACGGTCAATGAGTTGTTAGCAGTGGAGCGGAGGTTTAGTTAGTATGGAGATCTGGAGTGATCATTCTGTTGAGGTAGTGTGGAATAGTGAGTTGTTAGTAGTGGAGTGGAGATTATAGTTAGTATGGAGATCTGGAGTGATCATACTGCTCAGCTAGTGTGGAATAGACAGTTAGTTGTTAGCAGTGGAGTGGAGGTTATAGTTGGTATGGAGAGCTGGAGTGATCATACTGTTCAGGTAGTGTGGAATAGTCAGTGAGTTGTTAGTAGTGGAGGTTATAGTTAGTATGGAGATCTGGAGTGATCATACTGCTCAGGTAGTGTGGAATAGTCAGTGAGTTGTTAGCAGTGGAGTGGAGGTTATAGTTAGTATGGAGATCTGGAGTGATCATACTGCTCAGGTAGTGTGGAATAGTCAGTGAGTTGTTAGCAGTGGAGTGGAGGTTATAGTTAGTATGGAGATCTGGAGTGACCGTACTGCTCAGGTAGTGTGGAATAGTTAGTGAGTTGTTAGCACTGGAGAGGAGGTTATAGTTAGTATGGAGATCTGGAGTGAGCATACTGCTCAGGTAGTGTGGAATAGTCAGTGAATTGTTAGCAGTGGAGCGGAGGTTATAGTTAGTATGGAGATCTGGAGTGATCATACTGCTCAGGTAGTGTGGAACAGTCACTGAGTTGTTAGTAGTGGAGGTTATAGTTAGTATGGAGATCTGGAGTGATCATACTGCTCAGGTAGTGTGGAATAGTCAGTGAGTTGTTAGCAGTGGAGCAGAGGTTATAGTTAGTATGGAGATCTGGAGTGATCATACTGCTCAGGTAGTGTGGAATAGTCAGTGAGTTTTTAGCAGTGGAGGTTATAGTTAGTATGGAGATCTGGAGTGATCATACTGCTCAGGTAGTGTGGAATAGTCAGTGAGTTGTTAGCAGTGTAGTGGAGGTTGTAGTTAGTATGGAGATCTGGAGTGATCACACTGCTCAGGTAGTGTGGAATAGTCAGTGAGTTGTTAGCAGTGGAGGTTATAGTTAGTATGGAGATCTGGAGTGATCATACTGCTCAGGTAGTGTGGAATAGTCAGTGAGTTGTTAGCAGTGGAGGTTATAGTTAGTATGGAGATCTGGAGTGATCATTCTGCTCAGGTAGTGTGGAATAGTCAGTGAGTTGTTAGCAGTGGAGGTTATAGTTAGTATGGAGATCTGGAGTGATCATACTGCTCAGGTAGTGTGGAATAGTGAGTGAGTTGTTAGCAGTGGAGGTTATAGTTAGTATGGAGATCTGGAGTGATCATACTGCTCAGGTAGTGTGGAATAGTCAGTGAGTTGGTAGCAGTGGAGTGGAGGTTGTAGTTAGTTTGGAGAGCTGGAGTGATCATACTGCTCAGTAGTGTGGAATAGGCAGTGAATTGTTAGTAGTGGAGGTTATAAATAGTATGGAGATCTGGAGTGATCATACAGCTCAGGTAGTGTGGAATAGTCAGTGAGTTGTTAGTAGTAGAGGTTATAGTTAGTACGGAGATCTGGAGTGATCATACTGCTCAGGTAGTGTGGAATAGTCAGTGAGTTGTTAGCAGTGGAGCGGAGGTTATAGTTAGTATGGAGATCTGGAGTGATCATACTGCTCAGGTAGTGTGGAATAGTCAGTGAGTTGTTAGCAGTGGAGGTTATAGTTAGTATGGAGATCTGGAGTGAACATACTACTCAGGTAGTGTGGAATAGTCAGTGAGTTGTTAGTAGTGGAGGTTATAGTGAGTATGGAGATCTGGAGTGATCATACTGCTCAGGTAGTGTGGAATAGTCAGTGAGTTGTTAGTAGTGGAGGTTATAGTTAGTATGGAGATCTGGAGTGATCATACTGCTCAGGAAGTGTGGAATAGTCAGTGAGTTGTTAGTAGTGAAGTGGAGGTTATTGTTAGTATGGAGATCTGCAGTGATCATACTGCTCAGGTAGTGTGGAATAGTCAGTGAGCTGTTAATAGTGGAGGTTATAGTTAGTATGGAGATCTGGAGTGATCATACTGCTCAGGTAGTGTGGAATAGGCAGTGAGTTGTTAGTAGTGGAGGTTATAATTAGTATGGAGATCTGGAGTGATCATACTGCTCAGGTAGTGTGGAATAGACAGTGAGTTGTTAGTAGTGGAGGTTATAGTAAGTATGGAGATCTGGAGTGATTATACTGCTCAGGAAGTGTGGAATAGTCAGTGAGTTGTTAGTAGTGGAGGTTATAGTTAGTATGGAGATCTGGAATGATCATACTGCTCAGGTAGTGTGGAATAGTCAGTGAGCTGTTAGTAGTGGAGGTTATAGTTAGTATGGAGATCTGGAGTGATCATACTGCTCAGGTAGTGTGGAATAGTCAGTGAGTTGTTAGTACTGGAGGTTATAGTTAGTATGGAGATCTGGAGTGATCATACTGCTCAGGTAATGTGGAATAGTCAGTGAGTTGTTAGTAGTGGAGGTTATAGTTAGTATGGAGATCTGGAGTGATTATACTGCTCAGGTAATGTGGAATAGTCAGTGAGTTGTTAGTAGTGAAGTGGAGATTATAGTTAGTATGGAGATCTGGAGTGACCGTACTGCTCAGGTAGTCTGATAGGTTTCCAGAGAAGTGGTTGTAAACTAGGCAAGAAAGGTCTAAATTTGTGTACATATGGAAATAAAGGAACCGGTGCGTCACATTCCAACTTATAATAGCAACACTCACATTTGTGTAGGGTAATTACAATGGGATAAAAATGTGGCATAATGAATTATACAGTGTGTCAAGTTTACCAAGATGGATTTGCGGCACGGCAGCATACGCTACATCCCCGTAGTCTATGACTGACATTATCATCTGTTAAACAATATGTTTTCTTACCAGAGCACTTACTTTAGGATAAAGTTTGGATGTTAATTTATCAATATGAAGACAAAGGGCCATATGTTCAAAGGGATAACAACAAAAAATTGTCGTATGAAAGACAAAAATAAGTCATTGAATGCATGAACGACATATTTTCTATAGAGTATACAACAAAAAACTAGTAATGTCCGTTGTGTACGACACAACTCCAGAATTGACGGGCAAAGGGGCGTGGCTAAACTAGTCTCCAGTGTCGTATAGAGGAAAAGAAAATTTGTCGTAACTAACGACAAAAAAATGTCTTTCAAAAGACAAAATTTGTACGTTAAGAAAAAAGTGGAGGGAATGTGTTCTGAATGTGAGAATTTTTGTCTTTAGTTAGGACATTTTTGTCGTTAGTTAAGACATTTTTAAAGACATTTTTGTTGTTAAGACATTTTTTAAGACATTTTCGTCTTTAGTTAAGACATTTTTTTGTCGTTCCATACGACAATTTCAGTCAGGACAAACGACATATTTCCAATCACAACCGACACTCTCTGAAAATATTAGTGAGCCCAACGACACTGTACTTTGAAAAGTCGTTACAAACGACAAAAGCTATTTCGCTACTTCTTTGAACATACGGCCCAAAGAGTGAGGTTGGACTCAAGCCTCATACCAAGATATTTGTAGCAGTTGACTGGGACCAAGTTAGAATTAGACTTTCTTACGACCGTTAAATGGGTATTGTGTAGTTAAAGTAGATTGCGCTTTGTACCAAATACCATTGTGACAATTTTGTCAGTGTTTACGAACCTTTTGTTTTTAGCTATCCATCTTTCAACATCAGAGAAATTATCCTATAATGCTGCCTCAGGTTGGGATATTTATGATTTTTTTGTGTAGATTTTAGTGTCATCTGTATACATGTGCACAGGTGATGCTTTGCAAACCGTGGACAGATCATTTATAAACAAAGAAAATAGAAAGAGGCCAAGAATGGAGCACTGGAAAACCACACTTGTTACTTTGGGTGAAAAGGAAATATTGTCAGCGACATACACATAATTCTTTCTGTTTGATTCATTTCTTTGCAATGCATTTATAACTCCTCTGTGTTTAAGTGAATAGTACACCCAGAAAAGCCAAACCTAACTACATGATGGCCATATGTCCCTGACTACCTCTAGTAGGCCTCTGCACCTCAGAGTTGTGGCGGTATGGGAGACATGGGTAGTCACATGACCAATCCCACAGTGTCAAACAGGAAGGAAGAAGCAGTATACACTTTTGGTCAAGGCTTTGGTTCTCAACTCCTGTCCTCAGTACCAGTAACAGGCCAGGATTTGATGATTTCCTTGTTAGAACACAGGTGAGTTAATCAATGTGAATGAGCCTCCGATCACATGATTTCCTTGTTAGAGCGCAGGTGAGTTAATCAATGTGAATGAGCCTCTGATC
Organism: Rhinophrynus dorsalis; assembly: GCA_037306005.1. Lineage (NCBI taxonomy): Eukaryota > Metazoa > Chordata > Amphibia > Anura > Rhinophrynidae > Rhinophrynus > Rhinophrynus dorsalis. Next base: position 11,449,375 of record CM074719.1, read on the forward strand.
ACATGATTTCCTTGTTAGAGCACAGGTGAGTTAATCAATATGAATGAGCCTCCAATCACATGATTTCCTTGTTAGAGCGCAGGTGAGTTAATCAATGTGAATGAGCCTCTGATCACATGATTCCCTTGTTAGAGCGCAGGTGAGTTAATCAATGTGAATGAGCCTCTGATCACATGATTTCCTTGTTAGAGCACAGGTGAGTTAATCAATGTGAATGAGCCTCTGATCACATGATTTCCTTGTTAGAGCGCAGGTGAGTTAATCAATGTGAATGAGCCTCTGATCACTACACCTGTGCTCTAGCAGAGAAATCCCTAAGTCCTGGCCTGTTAGTGGGTCCTGAGATATACGTAAAAATATGAAGTTATTAGATCTAAATTTTCAAAGTCCCCAACTTTGCCTCATTCTCCTGGACTGGTGTAAATTATCATGGACCATGGGTGAGCTGGCAACTTTTGGCCTGGAGAGCAAGTACAATTAAGTGGCCCATTTCTTCTATTGCTGCAGCACACCGCCTTTTGTTAATTTTTATGTTAATTTTTGTTAATTTTATGACTGGCATTAATGATGTGAAGTAAGGTAAGTTACATAGTTACATAGTAATTTAGGTTGAAAAAAGACTTGCGTCCATCCAGTTCAACCCTTTTCCTATTCCTGTTTACCATCGCTGACCCAAAAGAAGGCATCCGACTCCAAATGGCAATCAGATTTCTCCCTGGATCAACAAGCCCTAACTAAATATTAATCCCAATACTAACGTGCATAGCCCTCTATATTATGCTCTTTTAAATAAGTATCCAGGCCCCTTTTAAAAGCATCTAATGTATTTGATAGCACCACCTCCTCCGGAAGTGCATTCCATACCTTTATTGTCCTTACTGTAAAGAAACCCTTCCGCTGTTGTAGACTAAATCTCCTTTCCTCAAGTCTAAGCGGGTGGCCCCTTGTCCTGTGTACTGTTCTGTTAATGAACAGGTCTTTTGAAAGCCCTTTATATGGGCCTTGAACATATTTATATAGTGTTATCATATCCCCTCTAAGACGCCGTTTCTCTAGTGTGTACAAGTTTAACTTTTCTAGCCTCTCTTCATAACTAAAACATTCCATTCCCCTTACTAGTTTTGTAGCCCTCCTCTGCACTCTCTCTAGTTCCATAATGTCCTTCTTCAGAAAGGGCGCCCAGAATTGAACAGCATATTCTAGGTGGGGTCTTACCATGGACCTGTAAAGAGGCATAATTATATCTTCCTCCCTTGAGTCAATACCCCTTTTAATACATGCCAATATCTTATTGGCCTTTGCAGCTGCCAGCTGGCACTGCATGCTACTGCAAAGTCTATTGTCTACCATTACTCCTAAATCCTTTTCATTAGTAGATTTCCCCAGAGAAACACCATTTAAACTATATGTTGCATTTTTATTATTATACCCAAAATGCATAACTTTACACTTGTCTATATTGAATCTCATTTGCCATTTGCCTGCCCAGTTACTCAATGTGTCCAAGTCCTCTTGTAATGAAGACACATCCAGTTCAGACTTTATTACCTTACTTAATTTTGTGTCATCGGCAAACACTGATACATGGCTTCCTATGCCCTCTGGGAGGTCATTAATAAACAAATTAAAAAGAAGAGGACCCAGGACAGATCCCTGAGGCACTCCACTTATCACGTTAATCCAACTGGAGAACTTGCCATTTACTACCACTCTTTGCATTCTATCTTTCAGCCAATTTCCAATCCACTCACAAACATTTTGCCCTAGTCCTATTTCATTCAATTTGTACAGTAACCTCTTGTGTGGAACCGTATCAAATGCCTTGGCAAAGTCTAAATAGATCACGTCAACCGCCTCTCCCTCATCTATATTATTACTTACTTTTTCATAAAATGCGATCAAGTTCGTTTGACAAGACCTATCTTTCACAAAGCCATGTTGGCTATTGCTAATGATATTCCTGTTCCAGCAGAATTCTTGAATATATTCCCTTAGCAACCTTTCAAACAGCTTCCCTACCACAGATGTCAAGCTTACGGGTCTGTAATTTCCTGGCTGGGACTTTGATCCCTTTTTAAATATGGGCACCACATCTGCTTTACGCCAATCCATGGGCACCATACCAGAAATAAAAGAATCCCTGAAAATCAGATATATCGGTCTGGCCAGGGTCTGGCCTAGCTCCCTAAGTACCCGTGGGTGTATACCATCTGGCCCCGGAGCCTTGTCTACCTTGACACCATTCAATTGTTTTAACACTTTTTCTTGTGTTAGCCAGTCCCATGCTTGCTGTGCCTGTTCTGTAAAAGTAGTTTGCAGATTCTTGTCCAATGGGTCTTCCTTGGTAAAAACAGAAGAAAAGAAATTATTTAAAATATCTGCCTTCTCTCTGTAATCTCACAGAACTTACAGTTGAAATGGAACTACACTAGTGATACCGCAGAGCTTACAGTTGAAATGGAACTATACTAGTAATACCACAGAGCTTACAATTGATATGGAGCTACACTAGTAATACCACAGTGCTTACAATTGAAATGGAGCTATACTAGTGATACTACAGAGCTTACAATTGAAATGGAGCTATACTAGTGATACTACAGAGCTTACAATTGAAATGGAGCTATACTAGTAATATCACAGAGCTTACAATTGAAATGGAACTATACTAGTGATACCACAGTGCTTACAATTGAAATGGAGCTATACTAGTAATACCACAGCGCTTACAATTGAAATGGAGCTATACTAGTAATACCACAGTGCTTACAATTGAAATGGAGCTATACTAGTGATACTACAGAGCTTACAATTGAAATGGAGCTATACTAGTGATACCACAGAGCTTACAATTGAAATGGTGCTATACTAGTGATACCACAGAGCTTACAATTGAAATGGAGCTATACTAGTAATACCACAGTGCTTACAATTGAAATTGAGCTATACTAGTGATACTACAGAGCTTACAATTGAAATGGAGCTATACTAGTAATACCACAGTGCTTACAATTGAAATGGAGCTATACTAGTAATACCACAGAGCTTACAATTGAAATGGAGCTACACTAGTAATACCACACAGCTTACAATTGAAATGGAGCTATACTAGTAATACCACAGAGCTTACAATTGAAATGGAGCTATACTAGTAATACCACAGTGCTTACAATTGAAATTGAGCTATACTAGTGATACTACAGAGCTTACAATTGAAATGGAGCTATACTAGTAATACCACAGTGCTTACAATTGAAATGGAGCTATACTAGTAATACCACAGAGCTTACAATTGAAATGGAGCTACACTAGTAATACCACACAGCTTACAATTGAAATGGAGCTATACTAGTAATACCACAGAGCTTACAATTGAAATGGAACTATACTAGTGATACCACAGATCTTACAATTGAAATGGAGCTATACTAGTAATACCACAGTGCTTACAATTGAAATGGAGCTATACTAGTAATACCACAGAGCTTACAATTGAAATGGAGCTATACTAGTAATACCACAGAGCTTACAATTGAAATGGAACTATACTAGTGATACCACAGATCTTACAATTGAAATGGAGCTATACTAGTAATACCACAGAGCTTACAATTGAAATGGAGTTAGACTAGTGATACCACAGAGCTTACAATTGAAATGGAGCTATACTAGTAATACCACAGTGCTTACAATTGAAATGGAGCTATACTAGTGATATCACAGTGCTTACAGTTGAAATGGAGCTATACTAGTAATACCACAGAGCTTACAATTGAAATAGAGTTACACTAGTAATACCACAGATCTTACAATTGAAATGGAGCTATACTAGTAATACCACGAGCTTACAATTGAAATGGAACTATACTAGTAATACCACAGAGCTTACAATTGAAATGGAACTATACTAGTAATACCACAGAGCTTACAATTGAAATGGAACTATACTAGTAATACCACAGATCTTACAATTGAAATGGAACTATACTAGTAATACCACAGAGCTTACAATTGAAATGGAGTTATACTAGTAATACCACAGAGCTTACAATTGAAATAGAGTTACACTAGTAATACCACAGATCTTACAATTGAAATGGAGCTATACTAGTAATACCACGAGCTTACAATTGAAATGGAGCTATACTAGTAATACCACGAGCTTACAATTGAAATGGAACTATACTAGTAATACCACAGATCTTACAATTGAAATGGAGCTATACTAGTAATACCACGAGCTTACAATTGAAATGGAACTATACTAGTAATACCACAGAGCTTACAATTGAAATGGAGCTATACTAGTGATACCACAGAGCTTACATTTGAAATGGAGCTATACTAGTGATACCACAGAGCTTACAACTGAAATGGAGCTATACTAGTAATACCACAGAGCTTACTATTGAAATGGAGCTATACTAGTAATACCACAGAGCTTACAATTGAAATGGAGCTACACTAGTAATACCACAGTGTTTACAATTGAAATGGAGCTATACTAGTACTACCACAGAACATACAGTTGAAATGGTGCTATACTAGTGATACCACAGAGCTTACAGTTGAAATGGAGTTATACTAGTAATACCACAGAACTTACAGTTGAAATGGAGCTATACTAGTGATACCACAGTGCTTACAATTGAAATGGAGCTATACTAGTAATACCACCGAGCTTACAATTGAAATGGAACTATACTAGTAATACCACAGAGCTTACAATTGAAATGGAGCTATACTAGTGATACCACAGAGCTTACAACTGAAATGGAGCTATACTAGTAATACCACAGAGCTTACAATTGAAATGGAGCTATACTAGTAATACCACAGAGCTTACTATTGAAATGGAGCTATACTAGTAATACCACAGAGCTTACAATTGAAATGGAGCTACACTAGTAATACCACAGTGCTTACAATTGAAATGGAGCTATACTAGTGATACCACAGAGCTTACAACTGAAATGGAGCTATACTAGTAATACCACAGAGCTTACAATTGAAATGGAGCTATACTAGTAATACCACAGAGCTTACTATTGAAATGGAGCTATACTAGTAATACCACAGTGCTTACAATTGAAATGGAGCTATACTAGTGATACTACAGAGCTTACAATTGAAATGGAGCTATACTAGTGATACCACAGAGCTTACAATTGAAATGGTGCTATACTAGTGATACCACAGAGCTTACAATTGAAATGGAGCTATACTAGTAATACCACAGTGTTTACAATTGAAATTGAGCTATACTAGTGATACTACAGAGCTTACAATTGAAATGGAGCTATACTAGTAATACCACAGTGCTTACAATTGAAATGGAGCTATACTAGTAATACCACAGAGCTTACAATTGAAATGGAGCTACACTAGTAATACCACACAGCTTACAATTGAAATGGAGCTATACTAGTAATACCACAGCGCTTACAATTGAAATGGAGCTATACTAGTAATACCACAGTGCTTACAATTGAAATGGAGCTATACTAGTGATACTACAGAGCTTACAATTGAAATGGAGCTATACTAGTGATACCACAGAGCTTACAATTGAAATGGTGCTATACTAGTGATACCACAGAGCTTACAATTGAAATGGAGCTATACTAGTAATACCACAGTGCTTACAATTGAAATTGAGCTATACTAGTGATACTACAGAGCTTACAATTGAAATGGAGCTATACTAGTAATACCACAGTGCTTACAATTGAAATGGAGCTATACTAGTAATACCACAGAGCTTACAATTGAAATGGAGCTACACTAGTAATACCACACAGCTTACAATTGAAATGGAGCTATACTAGTAATACCACAGAGCTTACAATTGAAATGGAGCTATACTAGTAATACCACAGTGCTTACAATTGAAATTGAGCTATACTAGTGATACTACAGAGCTTACAATTGAAATGGAGCTATACTAGTAATACCACAGTGCTTACAATTGAAATGGAGCTATACTAGTAATACCACAGAGCTTACAATTGAAATGGAGCTACACTAGTAATACCACACAGCTTACAATTGAAATGGAGCTATACTAGTAATACCACAGAGCTTACAATTGAAATGGAACTATACTAGTGATACCACAGATCTTACAATTGAAATGGAGCTATACTAGTAATACCACAGTGCTTACAATTGAAATGGAGCTATACTAGTAATACCACAGAGCTTACAATTGAATTGGAACTATACTAGTGATACCACAGATCTTACAATTGAAATGGAGCTATACTAGTAATACCACAGAGCTTACAATTGAAATGGAGTTAGACTAGTGATACCACAGAGCTTACAATTGAAATGGAGCTATACTAGTAATACCACAGTGCTTACAATTGAAATGGAGCTATACTAGTGATATCACAGTGCTTACAGTTGAAATGGAGCTATACTAGTAATACCACAGAGCTTACAATTGAAATAGAGTTACACTAGTAATACCACAGATCTTACAATTGAAATGGAGCTATACTAGTAATACCACGAGCTTACAATTGAAATGGAACTATACTAGTAATACCACAGAGCTTACAATTGAAATGGAACTATACTAGTAATACCACAGAGCTTACAATTGAAATGGAACTATACTAGTAATACCACAGATCTTACAATTGAAATGGAACTATACTAGTAATACCACAGAGCTTACAATTGAAATGGAGTTATACTAGTAATACCACAGAGCTTACAATTGAAATAGAGTTACACTAGTAATACCACAGATCTTACAATTGAAATGGAGCTATACTAGTAATACCACGAGCTTACAATTGAAATGGAGCTATACTAGTAATACCACGAGCTTACAATTGAAATGGAACTATACTAGTAATACCACAGATCTTACAATTGAAATGGAGCTATACTAGTAATACCACGAGCTTACAATTGAAATGGAACTATACTAGTAATACCACAGAGCTTACAATTGAAATGGAGCTATACTAGTGATACCACAGAGCTTACATTTGAAATGGAGCTATACTAGTGATACCACAGAGCTTACAACTGAAATGGAGCTATACTAGTAATACCACAGAGCTTACTATTGAAATGGAGCTATACTAGTAATACCACAGAGCTTACAATTGAAATGGAGCTACACTAGTAATACCACAGTGTTTACAATTGAAATGGAGCTATACTAGTACTACCACAGAACATACAGTTGAAATGGTGCTATACTAGTGATACCACAGAGCTTACAGTTGAAATGGAGTTATACTAGTAATACCACAGAACTTACAGTTGAAATGGAGCTATACTAGTGATACCACAGTGCTTACAATTGAAATGGAGCTATACTAGTAATACCACCGAGCTTACAATTGAAATGGAACTATACTAGTAATACCACAGAGCTTACAATTGAAATGGAGCTATACTAGTGATACCACAGAGCTTACAACTGAAATGGAGCTATACTAGTAATACCACAGAGCTTACAATTGAAATGGAGCTATACTAGTAATACCACAGAGCTTACTATTGAAATGGAGCTATACTAGTAATACCACAGAGCTTACAATTGAAATGGAGCTACACTAGTAATACCACAGTGCTTACAATTGAAATGGAGCTATACTAGTAATACCACAGAGCTTACAATTGAAATGGAGCTATACTAGTGATATCACAGAGCTTACAATTGAAATGGAGCTATACTAGTAATACCACAGAGCTTAAAATTGAAATGGAGTTACACTAGTAATACCACAGATCTTACAATTGAAATGGAGCTATACTAGTAATACCACAGTGCTTACAGTTGAATTGGAGTTATACTAGTAATACCACAGTGCTTACAATTGAAATGGAGCTATACAAGTGATACCACAGTTCTTACAATTGAAATGGAGCTATACTAGTAATACCACAGAGCTTACAATTGAAATGGAGCTATACTAGTAATACCACAGAGCTTACAATTGAAATGGAGTTATACTAGTAATACCACAGAGCTTACAATTGAAATGGAGCTACACTAGTAATACCACATAGCTTACAATTGAAATGGAGTTACACTAGTAATACCACAGAGCTTACAATTGAAATGGAGCTATACTAGTAATACCACAGATCTTACAATTGAAATGGAGTTACACTAGTAATACCACAGAGCTTACAATTGAAATGGAGCTATACTAGTAATACCACAGATCTTACAATTGAAATGGAGTTACACTAGTAATACCACAGAGCTTACAATTGAAATTGAGCTATACTAGTAATACCACAGAGCTTACAATTGAAATGGAGTTACACTAGTGATACCACAGAGCTTACAATTGAAATGGAACTATACTAGTAATACCACAGAGCTTACAATTGAAATGGAGTTACACTAGTGATACCACAGAGCTTACAATTGAAATGGAACTATACTAGTGATACCACAGTGCTTACAATTGAAATGGAGCTATACTAGTGATACCACAGAGCTTACTATTGAAATGGAGCTATACTAGTGATACCACAGTGCTTACAATTGAAATGGAGCTATACTAGTAATACCACAGAGCTTACAATTGAAATGGAGCTATACTAGTAATACCACAGTGCTTACAATTGAAATGGAGCTATACTAGTGATACCACAGTGCTTACAATTGAAATGGAACTATACTAGTGATACCACAGAGCTTACAATTGAAATGGAGTTATACTAGTGATACCACAGAGCTTACAACTGAAATGGAGCTATACTAGTAATACCACAGTGCTTACAATTGAAATGGAGCTATACTAGTGATACCACAGAACTTACAGTTGAAATGGTGCTACACTAGTGATACCACAGAGCTTACAATTGAAATGGAGCTATACTAGTAATACCACAGAGCTTACAATTGAAATGGAGCTATACTAGTAATACCACAGTGCTTACAACTGAAATGGAGTTATACTAGTAATACCACAGAGCTTACAGTTGAAATGGAGTTACACTAGTAATACCACAGAGCTTACAATTGAAATGGAGCTACACTAGTAATACCACAGAGCTTACAATTGAAGTGGAGCTATACTAGTAATACCACAGATCTTACAATTGAAATGGAGTTACACTAGTAATACCACAGAGCTTACAATTGAAATGGAGCTATACTAGTAATACCACAGAGCTTACAATTGAAATGGAGCTATACTAGTAATATCACAGTGCTTACAATTGAAATGGAGCTACACTAGTGATACCGCACAGCTTACAGTTGAAATGGAGCTACACTCGTAATACCGCACAGCTTACAGTTGAAATGGAGCTACACTATTGATACCAGAGAGCTTTTATTAGAAATTAAGCTGCATAAGTGATACCACAGAGCTTACAATTGAAATGGAGCCACACAATTGATATCACAGAGATAACAATTGAAATTGAGCTATATTAGTGATACCACAGAGATAATAATTGAAATGGAGCCACACGAGTGATACCACAGAGAGATAACAATAGAAATTGAGCTATATTAGTGATATCACATAGATAATAATTGAAATGGAAATATATTAGTGATACCACAGAGATAACAATTGAATTGGAGCTACATTACTTATATCACAGATCTTACAATTGAAATGGAACTACACTAGTGATACCAGAGAGCGTACAGTTGAAATGGAGCTACAATACTAGTGTAGCTCCATTTCAGTTGTAAACCCTGTGATATCACCAGTGTAGCGCAATGTAAATTATAAGTTATGTGACATCACTAGAGTAGTTCAGTTTCATTTGCAAGATCTGTAGAATCACCTGTGGCGCTCCATTTCAATTGTAAGTTTGGTGGTATCACTTGTTTAGCCCCATTTCAATGTAAGCTCTGTGGAATTACCTGTTGAGCTCCATTTCAAGTGTAAGCTCTTTGATATCATTTATTGAGCTCTATTTCAATTGTAAGCTCTGTGATAACATTTTTAATGCTCATTTTCAATATAAGCTCTGTGATATCACTTGTGGTCCTCCATTTCTATTGTCAGCTCTGTGGTATCCGCCTATCCCCCCTCTCACATCCCTTCCTGCCCCCTCTCTCTACCTCCTTAACTGGTCCTGTAGGTGGCATGTTTAAATTTGCCACCTGCTTCATTGCTTGTCTCGCCTGTCCTTTCAGGACCTACCATGTGGTGTCTCCTGATGCACAGGTGACAACAGGACCTGGCAGCTTCTGAAAAAGGATAAAAAGGCAACTAAGAAAGCGGGCATCAAATGCAAATATGCAGCTAGCCAGATGGTTAGGATAGTCTACTGTGCTACCAGCTGGCTGGATGGACAGTATTATTAAGTTCATCTCCCTCTGCTTTACAGCAGCAAACACGAGATGGAATGAGGAAACAGTGGTTCACTTTTAAAATGTGTTAAAAAAAAATTAGGCACGTAAGCAACTTATTTAGCATGTTGACGTGTTGAAAAGGGCAACATGAGAATCTTACCCTGCATCAAAAGCGCAAGCTTCTTATGTTGCGCCATTAAATGTTGTTTAACCTGCATTCATGGTAGTGCCGGAGTGGGCGCATACCTTAAGCACCGGTTACTTTCCTTGTGTGCTTCTGCCCCTCCAGCTTGCCTCTGAATCAGCCGATCGGCTCCAGCCTTGTACTACTGTTTGCCACTCCTCACAGACAGCGTTTCTTACTGTCAGCAAGAAGGAATATGCCAGTCCATTTGAAGGGTTTCAGTGGGTGGACATGGTTGTGGGCTCTGTTACATCACAACTTTTTCGTGGCTTCATATTCCTGCAGCCAAACATTGCATCTTTTCACTCAAGACCAAGTGAAACAATGTGATGTCTGGCTGCAGGTACCATTCAGATCTCGGTTTACTTGGCACTGGTATAGTACACATCTATTAAAGGGATAGTAATACTTCGGTATTACAAATCCCTATATTAAAGCCCTAGTTAAAAAAAAAGTATTGCCCCCAGTGTCATCTCTCAAACCTTTATGGTTTGAGAGATGAACTCTTCTAAAGTTGCCCTCTCCCCCCCCTCCCTGTAGTCAGCATTTTAGCTGACTCAGGGAAATCTGGTCAGAGATCATCAGGCGGCTCTGCAGCAGAGCCGCGATCTGGTTAACTAAAAAAAAAACTTTCACTAAAATGGTCTTCTACGTGTGCTTGCAAGCCAAGCACACATAGAACACCATTTCAGTGAAAGTTTTTTTTTTAGTTAACGCGATTGCGGCTGTGCTGGAGAGCCGCCTGAAAGTTGTATGACTCTGTTCCCTGCAGTCAGCTAAAATGCTGACTACGGGGAAGGGGGAGGGAGAGGGCAGCTTTAGAAGTGTTCATCTCTCAAACCATAAAGGTCTGAGAGATGACACTGGGGCAGTACGTTTTTTTTTTACTAGGGCTTTAATATAGGGATTTGTAATACTGAAGTATTACTATCCCTTTAAATAGACCCCAAAGTTACCTACAAACAGTCAATCTGGCACTCAAGATGTTAATTGCAAATTAAGGATATCAGCTACTTGGGAAGATATGGACAAAGGAGTAATGTCTCAGAATAAGGTAAGGGAAACCTTGAAATATCTCACTCCGGCACTACAGTGGAGGCACACAAAGGGTTATGCGGGCACTTCGGCACTACAATGGATGTGGGTTAAACAACGTTTAAGGGCACGACATGAGAATCTCATGCGATGGATGCAAGGCAAGATTCTCATGTCACCCTTTTCAACACGGCAACATGCTGAATGCGCTGTTTACTTGCACAATCTTTTGACTGCAACATTTTAAAAGGATACAAAAAATGGCCCACCGGCCCAGACTTATGACTGACCTGGGTAGGGATTGTCCCCTGGGCCAGTTCGCTACTGACCAGAATGAAGATACCTGTATAATCATTACAATTCATTTATAAAGCTCTAACACATTCCACTGCGGTGTGGACCAGTGAGATTAGACAATCAAAAACTGCTGAGGTACAGATTAGGAAGATTTGGTTCAAAGTAGGCAACCTGACTGGAAACTACAACTCCCATCATCCCTAACCAGCCAGAGTACCACAGGATGCCTACTTCTGCTATATTTGATTCTATTTGATTCTTCATGTATAGTATCTTAAAGGGAAAGTGCCTTATACATGGAATTAAAATGGATTTTCTTAAAAGGGGAAATTGACTCGAGCATTAAATGTTTTTTACTTTGTTTAAGCCTTTGAGTGCCAGAGGGGTACGCAACGCATTGCGGTCTACCTCACTGGCACTCAAAGGGTTTTAAAGGGCATTTATCAAGTTTTATTCATTTTGTCCAATGGGAGAAGACGATCTAAAAAGCCTGGATTTGCTTGGGGCAACCCCAAAATGTCTCCTTTCAGTAATTTGGGGACACCCTTCTGGCTGGAATTCAAATAGGAAGTCTCTGGCTCTCCACCACAAAGACCAGATTTGCATGCACATTTTCCGTAGAACCACTTGGCTTTCCAGCCTGATACAGAGATAACACGCTGCGTATCGTCAAACCTCCACGATACGCGTTGGGTTCTCCCATTCATTGCACTATCACCAACTGGTCCCTCCTATGCTCTCTGTGAGGTCCCCTCCCATAAGCTGGTCTCACTGCCTGCACATTCAGTGTTGGCTTACCACCACGAGGAGATTGAACTCTATCCCGGTGCCACTGCTTGTTAACTTTGGAATATTACATCGTCTCTGTTACTGATACTTCATCCAGCGCCAACGGATGTGGCATAGGGGCAATATTTGCTTCTTCCCTTTCCTTTTCCACTCACATTAACTCCATGGCTAAAACCTGTCGCTTCTTCCTCTGTAACATTGCTGAAATCCACCCGTTCATGTCCCAAAAAACTGCTAAAACTTTTGTGCATTCCCTCATTCTGTCCCGCTTAGACTACTGCAATGTCCTACTAACTGGACTTCCAGCTTCCCATTTTTCCCCTATGCAATCTGTTTTAAGTTCAGATGCACAAATCACCACACTCTCCCCAAAAACTGAACCTGCTCACATCATTCTTAGACATCTGACATGGCGTACACTGTGTGGCTCCATATAAATAAAGCTATACATACATACATACATACATTGAGGGAGCAACCCAGGTTTGAGTAATAAAGAGAAAGTAGTCAAACTGGGTTTGTTTTCATTAAAGAAGAGACATTTATGGGCTGACATGATTACCATTTATATGTATATTCAAGGTCAATACCAAGAACTCTCCAAGGAACTATTTACTTATAGAACTGAGTAAAGAACAAGAGGGAGGTCATCTACTAAGACTAGAGGAAAGGTGCTTTAGACTAAAACAAAGGCAAGGTTTTTTACAGTAAGGGCATTAAAGTTATGGAAGTCTTTGCTTAGAGATGCTGTGACTGCAGATACTGTAATTGCTTTAAAAAAATAACAGATACCTATCTAGCACAGAACAATATTGAGCCTTATGACAGTTGGTTTCAAACCAGATAGGCTGTTGATCCAGGGAAATAACGGACTGCCATTTGTTTTTGTTTTTTTACTCACTTGGGACTTAATTGACTTAAATGGATTCAGTGTTTTCTTTTTGTCTTCCTCTGGATCAACAGGGGTGATATGGCATGGGCTTTTTTCAGCCTCATCAACTGTGTTACTATATTAGTAATGAAAGTAGTAAGTGAGAAGTGTTAATATCGGTGGAAAGTAACAGAACGCAATCTGCGACCAAAATTGGGTGCGCAGAGTCACAGAGAGTTAGTCATGGTTTCCTATCTCCATGAAAGTGTCAAGGGTGGACTGTAATATTTTAGCTTTTTAACCCCTTAAGGACCGGCGTACCCGCGCGGCCTGTCAGAGACTTTGTCCTGGGGGAGCATACAGGGTTAATTCTAATTGTAGAAATTAGCTGGATTGATTCTTGTGATCAATTCGTTACTGTGAAGTAGCGTGTCAATACATATTAAAGATAAAGTTCTCGAATTATATTTATTGTCAATTGCCTATTTAAGTGAAGAAATCCAACCTGAGTGGTTCTCTGTTTAACCCTTTGGATACCTTCATATAAATAGCCCGACAGGCCGGCACTTGAGGACCACAGGGCTTTTTTTTTTTCTTTCACTTCCATTTCAGGGATTCCGGAGTGGCGTGCAGCCGCGCCGGGAGCCCTGAACTCCATGACATGCCAGGACCGTCACTGGTCCTTAAGTGCAGGACTGCCGTGATGGTCCTGGCACGTCAGTGGTCATTAAGGGGTTAAACTCCAGTTGGCACTTTTGCTTAAAGTGATAGTAATACGTTGATTTAATGACATTTAATAAAGTACCTAGTAAAAAAATAAATTAATTGTGCATATGTTGTAGACCATTCAAATGAAGTATTTATTTCCAACTAGCCTGATTTCGACTTTGTAAGCTTTTATATATATATATATATATATATATATATATATATATATATATATATATATATATATATAAAAAGGTTTGAGAGATCGTACACGGCGCAATTAATTTATTTTTTTACTAGGTACCTTATTAAATGTCATTAAATCAACGTATTATTATCACTTTAAAGAAGTTTGAACTGTAATAGCTTTTGAATTAAATTATCTCTCATAAGTAGAGTAGTCGAATTTTACTGACAGTGAACATTTACTTTCCTCTAAAGGGATAGTAATGGTTGCTTTTAAGGATGTTTAATATTGTAGATATTAAAAAAATAATAGCATGAGATCCTGGTCCCGGGACTTGCCGGCGGCTCTTCAGCAGAGGCGAGAAAGCGCTGTCTAAAAAGAAATACTTCATTGGAAAGGTCTACAAAGTGTGCCTGGTTTGCAATCACACTTTGTAGACCGTTCCAGTGAAGTATTTCTTTTTAGATTGTGCTATTTCGGCTCTGCTGAAGAGCCACCGTCAGTGGCGTAACAATAGGGGTCGCACTTGCGACCTGGCCTGTCACCCCTCGCCCGCAGCAACTCCATCTGTAGCTTAGTTGATCTGTGGACGCCGGCGAGCCATTCTAATAATACAGAGCGCTGGGAGATGACATCATCTGCATTACTAGAGCGGCGCGCGGGAGCTTCAGTTGTAGAGGTCTGTGCCAAAGGAGGAACAGATCTGTCAAGCCACACCGCTAGACCACCAGGGACTGGAGGTAGGGGTATTGTGGAGATGAAGGGGGTATTGTGGAAGGGGCAATGTGGAGATGAAGGGGCATTGTGGAAATGAAGGGGCAATGTGGAGATGAAGGGGCATTGTGGAAATGAAGGGGAAATGTGGAGATGAAGGGGGTATTGTGGAAGGGTCAATGTGGAGATGAAGGGGCATTGTGGAAATGAAGGGGCAATGTGGAGATGAAGGGGCATTGTGGAAATGAAGGGGAAATGTGGAGATGAAGGGGGCATTGTGGAAGGGGCAATGTGGAGATGAAGGGGCAATGTGGAAGGGGGCACTGTGGAGATGAAGGGGCAATGTGGAGAGGAAGGGAGCAGTGTGGAGATGAAGGGGGCATTGTGGAGATGAAGGGGGCATTGTTGAAGGGGCAATGTGGAGATGAAGGGGCATTGTGGAAGGGGAAATGTGGAGATGAAGGGGCAATGTGGAAGGGGCAATGTGGAAGGGACATTGTGGAGATGAAGGGGCATTGTGGAGATGAAGGGGCATTGTGGAGAGGAAGGGAGCAGTGTGGAGATGAAGGGGCAATGTGGAAGGGACATTGTGGAAGGGGCATTGTGGAGATGAAGGGGCATTGTGGAAGGGGTAATTTGGAGATTGAGGGGCAATGTGGAAGGGGCAATTTGGAGATTGAGGGGCAATGTGGAAGGGGAAATTTGGAGATTGAGGGGCAATGTGGAGATGGCCAATGTGGATGAGGGGGCCAGTGTGGTCGGGGGGGGCCCATGGAAATTCTTGCACCAGGACCCGGTGGCTTCTAGTGACGCCTCTGGCCACCATCGGGTCTCACGACCCAAATCTCATGCTGTCAGTTAGAGTGCTGACATCTGTGAAAGGGGCAGGAGGGGGAACTTTATAATCGTATATATATCTCACACTATACATGTCTGAGATACCGGAATTATATCAATTCATTTTTTTAATATCTAAAATATTAAACTTCTGTAAAAGCAGCAGTTACTATCCCTTTAACATGTCGAACACTTTGAGTGCCAGAGGGGTATGGAATGCATTGCTTTGGCACTCAAAGGGTTAAACGTGGCTCTTTGAAACGATACAGATTCCTAAGCTGCCTCTAGTTTGTCTCCGCATTCTCATGAACAAACCTGATTGAAGTGAACTCAGTGACTTAAGACTCCTGGCCCTGATTCCTCAGTCTTTACATAAACACGGAGATTAGATTATAGAGGCACGCCTGCTAATAAATACAGGTCGCTGGGTTTAAATTGGTCTGGTGTGAAGTATACAAACTCACTGATCCTGCCACATCACTTGTCTTATCCGTTAAGATACAAAGGGCCACATGAACTGAGCCAAATAAACTAACTGCAAGAACCATTACAAAGCAGAATTCCCCTAATTACCTTTTGATTTAAATGATTTTAACCCCTTGAATTCTAGAGAGATTTCTAGCACATTGCTTCTTAATGCGTTGCAGATATCTGTAGCATTGAATGGGTTAATAGCTAAAAAAAAAAATTTTTTTTTTTTTAATTAACCCCTTAAGAACCCATGACGGTCCTGTTCCGTCATGGGTTGTTATACCCTTAAGGACCCATGACGGAACTGGACCGTCATGGAATTCCGGGCTCCCCTCGCGGCTGCACGCCGTTCGGGGAGTCCGGAACCCAGCCTCGAAAAAAAAAAAAATCCTCCGTGGTCCTTAACGGACTGCAAGGTGCGTGCACGGCCGGTCTTTAAGGGGTTAAACAATATTGTATGTTTATTAGATGTGTATTGTAGTACATAGGGAAAAAATGTTTCTACATTGCCTTGTTCCACGTTAACCCTTTGAGAGACAGTGGGGCAGGCAACGCATTGCAGAGCGATGCATTGCGTACCACACTGGCACTCAAAGGGTTAATGCAAATGTCGTTCACTTTGTTCTATCAATTTTGTTATAAAATACACATTTATATTAACCCCTTACGGATTGCGGTGCATACACATTGGTCCTTAATGGGTTAAAAATATCTTAATTTAGATCAGTGATTCTCAACCAGGGTGCCGTGGCACTTTGGGGTGCCACAGACACCAACTTAGGGTGCCCCATGTTTTGTATGAAAACTAACAAAAATGGACTTTTAATTAAAGATTTATAGAAATTGTTATGCACATTATGTTTAAATGTGTTATTATGATTGTAAGACCTAATAATACCTGTATATTTATGTATGGTACCTTCATTATGCCCTTGATAAAGTACATTAAATATGTTAGGGTTGCCCCGAATGTTGTAGATTACGTGCTAGGGGTGCCCCGAACAAAAAAAGATTGAGAACCACTGATTTAGATTGATGAGACTTTTTTTATTTTTGCAGTTGGTTTAGACTGCTGAAGAATTTAAAAAATGTTTCCAGCGAATCACATTACATGAAAAAAATCTAAATCGCTGTCACTCGCCTGACACTGTATTGGCCGACTGAGCAGAGAGACATTTTTTTCTTATGTTTTGTGTGATACAAACGAACTATCGAGCTGCAATTTGCTGAGACAGATATCCACTGCACATTACAGTGCTTGTGTATTAGACTACTGGATGCAGTCAGCGCTACAACAGTATCAGAGATCTGTTATTCTGCATGGGGGGGTTAAAGGGTTAATGTAGTTTAATACTGTATATACTGCAGGGATATCCTGCTGAATAAATCAAGATAACTTCCATTGCTGTGTGATGTTTTATACAAAAGTTATTGTAGCTTAACTAGTCTACAGACATCTCTGGTCAATGACAACAACCCTGGATAGGCTGGTGTAGCAACAGCTCCACTGGAAAATTTCAGGTCATGGAAATATTAGACCCCAAAAATGTAAGTTTGAACTGCAATAACTATGAAATAAAACATCTCCCAGTAGCAAAGGGGGGGGAGACCCTTGCTTTACTCCCCAGTATAAACACTACAATATACTGTATGTTTCCATAATGTGAGATATAATCTCTTTAAAGGGATAGTAATGTTTCATAATTAAAGCAGCTCTAATTAATCATCATAGTATTTGGACTTTGGAGAGTGTTATTTCAATTCTGTCAGAGTTGTAGTTTAGGAGTAATTCAATGACAAAGTATCCCCCTCCCGCCCCTTTTACTGATGTAACACTGCTCAGCCAGAGCAGAAGGGAGGTGCCCAGGTAGACTACAGAGAGGGACAATCTTCAATTAAGATAAGGGAAAAACCTGAAAAACTTGTCAAGGGGGGGGGCAGGGCTTTCATTGTTCTCATAGGAAGAAGATTGTCCCCTGCTGTTATCTGTCTGGTCTATGGACTGCATTCCACATCTGAGAAGAGATGGCTTACACTAGGTAAAAGGGGCAGGAGGGGAATCTTTGCTTGTGAATATCTCTCAAACCATAAAGGTTTGAGAGATAAGACTTATATCGTTCTTCATGTTTTTTTAATGCCTACAAAATAAAATAATAATAAAACAAAGTATTACTATCCCTTTAAGGTCAGGATGGCTGGCATTTTAAAAAGCTGATGGCATCCTCCACTGGCCCACATCTCCTAATTTTAGATACACAGTGGAGGTAAAATAGATGTTTTTTAGAGGGGTAGAAGTATTTGTTTTAGTTTATCATTTTAATGGAGATGTATTATTTTTGTTATGAAAAAAAAACATTTTGTAGGATTTTTCCTGCTCATTAAAGGGGATCTATCAACCCAGTACAAATGTTTGTTAAATGTTATATTACCTAGGCATTATACGGATTTCTTGATTTTTTTAAATTTTTTTTAATCATCTGTTGCCGGAAATTAAAGTGTAAAGTCTGCACTTCTGTATAGACTGCGGGTTCAGCTCTATACCCGTAGTCTGCAACTCCCGTCCGATGACGGAGGCTTCTGTTTGTAAGATGGAGCGATCTCATTGGCAGAGATCGATATCCAGCCAATGAGATTGCTCCAGCTTACAGACAGAAGCCTCCGTCATCGGAGGAGGCTGGCTAGAGGGAGGGGAGCGGAGGCAGAGTTACAGACTGCGGGTATACAACTGTACCCGCAGCCTATACCGAAGTGCAGTCTTTAAACGTTAATTTTTGGCAACAGACGGTTAAAATAAATAAATAAATATATATATATATATATATATAATATATATTCAAGAATTCCACATAACTCCTAGGTAATCTAATGTTTACAAACATTTGTACTGGGTCTCCTTTAACCCCTTAGCGACCCTTGACGTACCAGGACCGTCAAGGGTAAATGTGCTTCAACGACCCTTGACGGTCCCGGTACGTCAAGGGTTAAACTCTCCCATCGCGGCCGCACGGAGCGATGGGAGAGCGCGGGCTGCTTGTTACTAAGTGTCCCGATACCGGGACACTTAGTAACAACCAGTAAAAAGTTTGTTGCAACATGCGATTCGCTTGATGAGCGAATCACATGTTGCAAATGCTGATTGACAGGGACAGTATTTGTAAATACTGTCCCTGTCATATATCTCTGTCTCCCTCCATCTTGCACACTGCTGAGGTGGAGAGAGACAGAGAGAGATTGTGCCAGATTGAGATCCAGCGTTCCAGTGTTCCTGCAAACTGTGTTAAAATAGAAAATTAACCCTTTGATCACTGTTTTACAGTGATCACCAAGTTCCCCCCCATCTGATCACTTTTACAGTGATCAATAAACTACAGATCAGCGTCTGCTGATCTGTGGGATACCCCCCATCCCCCTTGTATCCTCTGAATTTTTTTTTTATTTTTTTTACATTTTTTTTTTATTTTTTTTTTATTAAAAATTGATTTAAATATAATTTAGGTAGTTTAGGTAGGTAGGTGGGTAGGTTTAGTGTAGACTTGTGTTAGGGAAAGGTTTAGGGACAGATCTAGGTTTAGGGAAAAAAAAAAAAACCAAAAAAAAACCAAAAAAAACAAAAAATAAAAAAAAATACTAAAAAAATATATATATATATAATAAGTATAGTTTAGATAGGTAGTTTACTTGGGTTAGGTAGGTTCTAGATATACGTAGGTTAGGGTAAGTTTTAGGGTTAGAGTTAGGTTTAGGGATAGCGTTAGAGTAAGGAAAAAAAAATTTAGTGGGCAAAATGCAGCGCACTTAAAGCGTTGAAGAGGCATATGCCTTTTTGGCATCTGACTCAGAGGCAACAGATACTGCGTCAGATTTTGAAATAGAGCAGTTTTCAGAAACTGAGAGCAGCTCTACTGACGACGCTGGGCCTTCTATCAAAAAAAGACGCACTGCCCCAAGAGCTGCCCTGGCAACTGCCCCAGCACCTGCCAAAAATCCTGCCCCAGCACCTGCCACAATTCCTGCCACAAATCCTGCCACAAGATCTGCCAAAAATCCTGTCACAAGATCTGCAAAAAGACTTTGCAAAATACCTGCCAAAAGGAATGCCCCAAGTGCTGCCCCAAGAGCTGCCCTGGCAATTGCCCCAGCACCTGCAAAAAGATCTGGCCAAAGAAATGCCCCAACACCAGCCACTCCTGATCATAATGATTGGGTATCCCCAATAAATTTTTGCCCACAAATACCAGAATTTACAGGCACCCCAGGGATTCAAATTGATGTTGAGGGATTTAACTATGATAATTTTTTTGATTTATTTTTGGGGGAAGACCTTTTAGGGGAAATTGTGTCCCAAACCAACTTGTATGCAGCCCAGTATACTGCCGCCAACCCTACAGCTTTTGTAGTTAAGGAAGAAATATGGAAACCCATAGACCTCATAGAATTTAAGCAATTCTGGGCCTTAATAATGGCAATGGGTATAATAAAAAAGCCCAGTATCCGATCCTACTGGAGCAAAAACCCTGTATGTGATACCCCTATATTCCCCAAGACTATGACCAGGTCCAGATTTGAAATCATTTTGCACTTTATGCATTTTAACGATAATACCCTGTGCCCCCCAAAAGAACACCCCC
Source organism: Rhinophrynus dorsalis (assembly GCA_037306005.1). Taxonomy (NCBI): domain Eukaryota; kingdom Metazoa; phylum Chordata; class Amphibia; order Anura; family Rhinophrynidae; genus Rhinophrynus; species Rhinophrynus dorsalis. The sequence goes on from CM074719.1 coordinate 11,470,396, forward strand.
AGTATGATAGACTATACAAAATTCGTCCACTAATAAGCCATTTACAGAAAAAGTTTGCCCAAGTGTATATGCCCCAAAAAGAAATTAGTATAGATGAATCCCTAATGAAATACAAAGGCAGGTTAGGGTTCAAGCAGTACATCCCCTCAAAGCGATCCAAATTTGGTGTCAAATTTTATAAATTGTGCGAAAGTGCCACAGGCTACACCCAGGCTTTTAGAATTTATGAGGGCAAGGACAGCAAACTTGATCCTCCTGGGTGCCCCGAATTTATGGGAACAAGTGGGAAAATAGTTTGGGATTTAATTTACCCCTTATTAAATAAAGGTTATCAATTATTTGTTGATAATTATTACACCAGCCCCCTTTTATTTAGGTCTCTGTTTTATTTTGACACCGTGGCCTGTGGCACTGTCAGACGCAATTGCAGGGAGTTTCCCAAAATACTCATAGATACCAAATTAAAAACTGGGACGTCATCATCTTTGTGCCAACAGGAGCTGCTGGCAGTGAAGTTTAGGGACAAAAAAGAGGTCTACATGCTCACCACAATGCATGAGGACAGATCTGTGGCAGTCACTGTTCGTGGCAGGACAGTGGTAATAAGAAAGCCAGTCTGCATCACGGACTATAATAAAAACATGGGGGGAGTTGATCTGAGTGATCAACTAATGCAGCCATACCTCGCAATGAGGAAGTGTAGGGCATGGTATAAAAAAGTTGCCATCTATATGATGCAGACTGCTGTACATAATTCCTTTTTACTTTTTAAGCTGGCAAACCCCAATCAAACATGTAGCTTTTTACAGTACCAGCTACAACTTATTTCCATATTTTTATTTCAAGGTGCGTCTGAAATAATTCCACCGAGACCCGGGTTAGTACATTTTATTTATAAAATTCCCCCAACTCCCCAAAAGAACAAACCACAGAAGCGCTGCAGGGTTTGCTACAGAAAGGGAATACGGACAGACACCACCACTTACTGTCCTGATTGCCCTTCCAAACCTGGCCTCTGCATTGGTGACTGTTTCAAGGAATACCATTCAGGCACAATGCAGTAGTGCTGTAAAGGTTCTTTTATTATTTGGCCACTTTTTCCCCCTGAAATATCCTGTTTTTTATTTTTCAAAACACATCCCTCCTTAGATCTAACACTATCAAAATTTATCTCTGATAATGGAAACACACATGTTCCCTACTGGGCCTAGTAGCTCCCCCAAACCCTGACAAACCTATGCATATGGGGCATTGCCATACTCATACAATGTAACTCACCACTAATGTAAAGCATTTAAAAAATCTGCAAATATAATCTGATTGAAATCCAGAGCAACACTAAAATAGAAATGTGAAAAATGGTGTTTCTCTGCCTTACTGCAGATTTTGGGAGGGATTGGTGATACAGTGGCAGCGAAAAAATTGATAAGATGCAAATAGAATGAAAGCCAGGGTTGTCTACTCTTCTACAAAATATACTTTTGGGGGTAAAATTAATTGCAGCATTGCCAAACAGACCGAAATGAGACAAGGCACCAGCTGTAAAAATGGCATGTCTGTAAAAGGAAACTAACATGTTCCAACTGGGCCCAGTAGCTCCCCCAAAACCCCGACAAACCTATGTATATGGGGTATTGCCGTAATTAGAAGAAGGAGCCGAACACTAATCAATGCAGTTTATAAAATCTTCACCTGTTCTGTGCTTGAAATTCACATCAACACTGAAGGGAAAGCTGAAAAATGCTGAATTTTTTTACTTACGTCAAGTTTTCACAGGCTTGGTGGTAAAATGGCTGTTTGCAAGATTTGAAAACACACCTAAAATGAAAGCCTGGGGTGTCTACTTTCAAAAAATATCCACTTTTGGGGGGAAATCTTAAAAAAGAGCAGTGTTACACAGCCCAAATGAGAAATGGCACCAGTAACGCAAGCTGTGAAGATTCAAAGTGTGAACCTGGAAATGCGCATGTTCCAATTTGGGACCCGTAACTCCCACAAACCATGAAAAAGCTATGCATATGGGGTATTGCCGTACTCAGAAGAAGGAGCTGAACACTAATCAATGCAGTTTATAAAATCTTTACCTCTTCTGTGCTTGAAATTCACATCAACAATGAAGGCAGAGTGTAAAAAACGCTGTTTTTTTACTTACGTCAAGTTTACGAGAAAGTGGTGGTAAAATGGTTGTGTAAAAAATTTGAAAACACACCTAAAATGAAAGCTGGAGGTGTCTACTTTCCAAAAATAAACACTTTTGGGGGGAAATCCTAAAGTGGAGCATTGGAACATAGCCCAAAATGAGTAATGGCACCAGTTAAGCAGGACTTGAAAATTCAATATTTGTTCAAAATTGGGCCCTGTAGCTCCCCCAAACCTTGAGAAATCTATGCATATGGGGTATTGCTGTACTCAGAAGAAGGAGCTGAACACTAAACAATGCATTTTTAAAAATCTTCACCTATCATGTGCTTGAAATTCACATCAACATTGAAGTGAAAGTGTGAAAAAAGCTGTTTTTTTAACTTACGTCAAGATTTACGAGTGATTGGTGGTAAAATGGCTGCGTAAAAAATTTGAAAACACACCTAAAATGAAAGCTGGAGGTGTCTACTTTCCAAAAATATACACTTTTGGGGGGAAATCCTAAAGTGGAGCACTGGAACATAGCCCAAAATGAGTAATGGCACCAGTTAAGCAGGACTTGAAAATTCAATATTTGTTCAAAATTGGGCCCTGTAGCTCCCCCAAACCTTGAGAAACCTATGCATATGGGGTATTGCTGTACTCAGAAGAAGGAGCTGAACACTAAACAATGCATTTTTAAAAATCTTCACCTATCATGTGCTTGAAAATCACATCAACATTGAAGTGCAAGTGTGAAAAACGGTGTTTTTTTAACTTACGTCAAGATTTACGAGCGATTGGTGGTAAAATGGCTGCGTAAAAAAATTGAAAACATACATAAAATGAAAGCCTGGGGTGTCTACTTTCCAAAAATATATACTTTTGGGGGGAAATCTTAGAGTGGAGCACTGCTACACAGCCCCAAATGAGACATGGCTCCAGTGATACAAGCTGTGAAAATTCAAAGTGTGAAACTGGAAACGCGCATGTTCCAATTTGGGCCCCATAGCTCCCGCAAACCTTGAATAAACTATGCATATGGGGTATTGCCGTACTCAGAAGAAGGATCTGAACACTAAACAATGCATTTTTAAAAATCTTCACCTATCCTGTGCTTGAAATTCACATCAACATTGAAGTGCAAGTGTGAAAAACGGTGTTTTTTTAACTTACGTCAAGATTTACGAGCGATTGATGGTAAAATGGCTGCGTAAAAAAATTGAAAACATACATAAAATGAAAGCCTGGGGTGTCTACTTTCCAAAAATATATACTTTTGGGGGGAAATCTTAGAGTGGAGCACTGTTACACAGCCCCAAATGAGACATGGCACCAGTGATACAAGCTGTGAAAATTCAAAGTGTGAAACTGGAAACGCGCATGTTCCAATTTGGGCTCCATAGCTCCCGCAAACCTTGAATAACCTATGCATATGGGGTATTGCCATACTCAGAAGAAGGATCTGAACACTAAACAATGCATTTTTAAAAATCTTCACCTATCGTGTGCTTGAAATTCACATCAACATTGAAGTGCAAGTGTGAAAAACGGTGTTTTTTTAACTTACGTCAAGATTTACGAGCGATTGGTGGTAAAATGGCTGCGTAAAAAAATTGAAAACATACATAAAATGAAAGCCTGGGGTGTCTACGTTCCAAAAATATATACTTTTGGGGGGAAATCTTAGAGTGGAGCACTGTTACACAGCCCCAAATGAGACATGGCACCAGTGATACAAGCTGTGAAAATTCAAAGTGTGAAACTGGAAACGCGCATGTTCCAATTTGGGCTCCATAGCTCCCGCAAACCTTGAATAACCTATGCATATGGGGTATTGCCGTACTCAGAAGAAGGATCTGAACACTAAACAATGCATTTTTAAAAATATTCACCTATCCTGTGCTTGAAATTCACATCAACATTGAAGTGCAAGTGTGAAAAACGGTGTTTTTTTAACTTACGTCAAGATTTACGAGCGATTGGTGGTAAAATGGCTGCGTAAAAAAAATTGAAAACATACATAAAATGAAAGCCTGGGGTGTCTACGTTCCAAAAATATATACTTTTGGGGGGAAATCTTAGAGTGGAGCACGGTTACACAGCCCCAAATGAGACATGGCACCAGTGATACAAGCTGTGAAAATTCAAAGTGTGAAACTGGAAACGCGCATGTTCCAATTTGGGCCCCATAGCTCCCGCAAACCTTGAATAACCTATGCATATGGGGTATTGCCGTACTCAGAAGAAGGAGCTGAACACTAAACAATGCATTTTTAAAAATCTTCACCTATCCTGTGCTTGAAATTCACATCAACATTGAAGTGCAAGTGTGAAAAACGGTGTTTTTTTAACTTACGTCAAGATTTACGAGCGATTGGTGGTAAAATGGCTGCGTAAAAAAATTGAAAACATACATAAAATGAAAGCCTGGGGTGTCTACTTTCCAAAAATATATACTTTTGGGGGGAAATCTTAGAGTGGAGCACTGTTACACAGCCCCAAATGAGACATGGCACCAGTGATACAAGCTGTGAAAATTCAAAGTGTGAAACTGGAAACGCGCATGTTCCAATTTGGGCTCCATAGCTCCCGCAAACCTTGAATAACCTATGCATATGGGGTATTGCCGTACTCAGAAGAAGGAGCTGAACACTAAACAATGCATTTTTAAAAATCTTCACCTATCCTGTGCTTGAAATTCACATCAACATTGAAGTGCAAGTGTGAAAAACGGTGTTTTTTTAACTTACGTCAAGATTTACGAGCGATTGGTGGTAAAATGGCTGCGTAAAAAAATTGAAAACATACATAAAATGAAAGCCTGGGGTGTCTACTTTCCAAAAATATATACTTTTGGGGGGAAATCTTAGAGTGGAGCACTGTTACACAGCCCCAAATGAGACATGGCACCAGTGATACAAGCTGTGAAAATTCAAAGTGTGAAACTGGAAACGCGCGTGTTCCAATTTGGGCTCCATAGCTCCCGCAAACCTTGAATAACCTATGCATATGGGGTATTGCCGTACTCAGAAGAAGGAGCTGAACACTAAACAATGCATTTTTAAAAATCTTCACCTATCCTGTGCTTGAAATTCACATCAACATTGAAGTGCAAGTGTGAAAAACGGTGTTTTTTTAACTTACGTCAAGATTTACGAGCGATTGGTGGTAAAATGGCTGCGTAAAAAAATTGAAAACATACATAAAATGAAAGCCTGGGGTGTCTACTTTCCAAAAATATATACTTTTGGGGGGAAATCTTAGAGTGGAGCACTGTTACACAGCCCCAAATGAGACATGGCACCAGTGATACAAGCTGTGAAAATTCAAAGTGTGAAACTGGAAACGCGCATGTTCCAATTTGGGCCCCATAGCTCCCGCAAACCTTGAATAACCTATGCATATGGGGTATTGCCGTACTCAGAAGAAGGAGCTGAACACTAAACAATGCATTTTTAAAAATCTTCACCTATCCTGTGCTTGAAATTCACATCAACATTGAAGTGCAAGTGTGAAAAACGGTGTTTTTTTAACTTACGTCAAGATTTACGAGCGATTGGTGGTAAAATGGCTGCGTAAAAAAATTGAAAACATACATAAAATGAAAGCCTGGGGTGTCTACTTTCCAAAAATATATACTTTTGGGGGGAAATCTTAGAGTGGAGCACTGTTACACAGCCCCAAATGAGACATGGCACCAGTGATGCAAGCTGTGAAAATTCAAAGTGTGAAACTGGAAACGCGCATGTTCCAATTTGGGCCCCGTAGCTCTCCCAAACCTTGAGAAACCTATGCATATGGGGTATTGCCGTACTCAGAAGAAGGAGCTGAACACTAAACAATGCATTTTTAAAAATCTTCACCTATCATGTGCTTGATATCAACAGTAGTATTGAAATGTAAGTGTGAAAACTGCAAAAAAACAAAATATTACCACAATTTTGAAATTTTTTTCTGGAAAAATAGCTGCATGAAAAACTCCAAAATTCTCCTGATTATTTACCTTATGTTGTGTAGTTTTCAGAAACATATACCTTTGTGGGACATTTTTGGTTCTGGCACCGTCAGCTAAGCTATGATGCTCACATGCCAATTGTTGAAAAATCACAAGTTGGAAATTACGGCAGCCATCTTGTAATATTTACCTTGTAAATGTGAGTAAAGGACTAAAATACTAGGCATATGGGGTACTCTTATATTCAGGAGAAGTAAATGAATATATTTAGGGGTATTTTTTTTTCATTAACTAATAGTATGCAAATCCTGACAGAAAAATGTAAGCAAAATGTTGTTTTTTTTCAATTTTTTTCCTCTTTTTTTCTATTTTAATCAAATTAAACAATGAGGTATTCATATAATTGTGGTATCAAAAGAAAGCCCTACTTGTGCTTAAAAAAACAGTATATAATTTATGTGGGTGCACAAAAGGAATTAAAGAGAAAATATGGTTGAACAAAGACATAGTCAAAAAAGTCAAAATTGCTCCGGTCCTTAAGTCAAATCTAACTCAGATTTTCCCGGTCCTTAAGGGGTTAAACCAAGGGCCTGCCCACTGCATGAAAATACCTGCTTCCAAAGTTGTTACACTTTAAACTGTCTTTTTTCCTTGTTTTATAATAACAGTGCTCTCTGAAATCTAGAAAGTACACCTCCAGTTCCTCTCGGGGAGAGATGCGCTAAGGGATGATGTTATGGTGCTGTGTGTCTGGCGATGTGCGGCGAGACACTGCTGGCAAGGTGAGCAGATGTGTGCGGATGCCAGAGTTGCAAGTTGGCAAAGTCACATCTGCTGTCACCCTCTCACATCCCCAACTGTCCTTCTCCAAAGCTTTGCATTGTATTATAAGAGAAAGGGAAAACCTATACCTTGTTAATATTATAAAGCACAAACCCATTTGTCAGCACTGTATAAAAGGGGTCAACACAAAAAGACTGTACAACAGAGTTCACTGTATACAATATTACACCAACCAGGATTAATCCCTTAAGGTCTGCTGGACCATGGGGTACTTTACCCTTAAAGCGATAGTAATACTTAAACTTAACTATAATTCATCTTGTAGCCCTTAAAAAACCAAAGTAAATGATCCCAATGGCATCTCTCAAACCTATATGGATAGAGAGATATCCGCTTTCAAAGTGCCCTCACTGACGTCAACGATCTAGCAGACTGCAGAGGAATCCGGTCCCGTAACCAGCAGAGGCTCTTCAGCAGAGCTGAGATTGCGTTATGGAAAAATAAATCCTTCACTGGAACGGTCTTCTTGGTTGGCAAGCACACGTAGAAGACCGTTTCAGTGAAGGATTTCTTCTCCAATAACGCTATCTTTGCTGAAGAGCCTCCGCTTGCTCAAGGATTGGATTCCCCTGCAGTCAGCTAGAGCACTGACGTCAGTGAGGGGGGAACTTTGAAAGAGGATATCTGTCAAACCATATAGGTTTGAGAGATGCCGTTGGGATCATTTCCTTTGTTTTTTAAGGGCTACAAGATGAATTATAGTTAAATTTAAGTATTACTATCCCTTTAAGGACCACATAGACCTAAATCGGGGAGCCGGCAGGTGTGAGTGTACCGGCTCGCCAAAAGAAAGGCTGAAGCTGACTGCTCCGGTCTTGGAGTATTTAGTTTCATCCTCCGGTAGCGATGACAGTGCGCCCACAGGAGAGCTGTAATCAAAATAGTAATGACATGCCAGGACTTTCACCAGCCTTGGCACATCACTGGTCAGTTATGGGTCAGACACATTGAAAGAGAAGAAGAGACTTTACAAACTGGTGGCTCAGATTACATTGCAGGTGACACATGATCTTTACCAAGCTGTTGACCCTTTCATTGCCTCAGGGGTATGCAGTGCACATCCCTATGACACAGAAAGGGTTACTTGTGAACTCAGTACAATGATAAACGGATCTATAGATGTGATACACATCAATACGAAGGGAAGCGCGAACGCGCTCCCCGGGAGAGCTGGGAGGAGAATTTCAGGAGTGGGAAGTCCTGCGTCTCTGTGCCACAGTTGCCCTGTCCTGTAGAAGGTGGAAGTGGGTACGTGAAGTATAATTTTAAGAGTGAATTTCTCCTGAACTATGGATTTAGAGAAAAAAAAAAATCCTGTAATCTACAAACCATTACACTACACTAATAATAGGAGACACGGTTTATTAAAGCGGAACTACCACCCAATAATAAGATAGCATCACATCATTGCCCATCTGGGGACTAGCTGCTCAGTAGCGCTACTCGCCAGAATTCTTACCGGATTAAAGAGAAATCTCTATTCTTCCCGGACTGACAGCAAGACGGAGTGCGGACATCTTGCCCTGGTGACGTCCGTGCGCCTGCGCTGTCAGTCCCAGACGGGTCTAGGAAGCGTTGCTAGGAGCCATTTGGCTCTGGCTGGGACTGACAGCGCAGGCGCGTGGACGTCACTAGGGCAAGATGTCCGCGCTCTGTCCTGCTGTCAGTCCATGAAGAATAGAGATTTCTCTTTAATCCGGTAAGAATTCTGGCGAGTAGCGCTACTGAGCAGCTAGTCCCCAGATGGGCAATGATGTGATGCTGTCTTATTATTGGGTGGTAGTTCCGCTTTAAAGCCAATAAAGTTACGGACATACAGTTCTATTCCTACATCACGGCTGTCAGGCTGGGGGGCTGGAATGTGGCCGCATGCTGCGTGCAGCGTGACTCCATATCAACTGATTTCTGTAACCCTTTGAGTGCCAGAGGGGTACGGAATGCAGTGCAGTGCCTCTGGCACTCATATTAACCCAGTGTTGTCTAGGTGTTTTTAATCATAGGCCACATGAACTTTTAAAATGAGCTGACCCCTAAGATCTTTGCAATATTAACCCTGAATGTTCCTGGTACAGTAAGTTCTAGGAATTAGGTCCCTACTGCGGTAACCTGGAGGTGCTGCAGTCAGTCATCATGGAACATTAACCCCTTAAGGACCGGCCACGCACACAAGGACCATTTCTTTTTCTTCAGAATCGGGTTCCAGACTCCCCGAACAGCATGCAACCGCGCGGGGAGCCCGGAATTCCATGACGGTCCAGGACCGTCATAGATCCTTAAGGGGTTAACATTATACAACTTACAAATATCATTATTTTAACATACAGAAGAGACAAGCTGAGCTTCTTTCACTGACCTTTTGGTAGAAATGGTGCCAATTTAGAGACTACAGAAGCAGTTATTTGATGCGGATCATATAGTAAGACCCTCTCCCTGACAATCTGGACCTTCACCCTGAGATTTGGGTCAAAACCTTGAGTCTCAGGTCAAATCCTGAGAGATCACAGGTGTGATTGTAGCCTATCAGCTATTAAAAAATATGGATTTTTGTTAGCCGTAATTTGAAAGCAGTACACACACAAAAAAAGATTCAATCAGCTTTACTCAAATAAAAATGTACAGTTATATATAGATCTGGTGCTTGTCATTGATCAAGTTAAGTCCAGCAGTCTCCAGACGTCACTAACAACAGGAATAGTTCCAGAAGATTGGAAGTTAGAAAATGTAGTACTGCTTCACAAAAAAGGTAGCAGGGAACAGTCTGGTAACTACAGACCAGTAAGTCAGTAGTGGGAAATTAATGGAGACTATGTTAAAGGAAAGAATTGTTGAATATCTGAATTTAAATGGCTTGGAAAATACCAAACAGCATGGGTTTACAGCAGGGAGATCTTGTCAAACTAACCTCAAAGATTTTTTTGACTGGGTAACTAAAATAATAGACCAAGGGGCAGCAGTAGATATAGCTCAGTGGTTCTCAACCTTTCTAGTGCCGTGACCCTTTGATAAAATTTCCCAAGTTGTGGCGACACCTAACAGTAAAGTTATTTTCGTTGCTCCTTCATCGCTGTAATTCTGCTACTGTTATGAATAGAAATATAAATATCTGATGGTTTATGGCGACCC
>CM074719.1:11485440-11512940 GCA_037306005.1 Rhinophrynus dorsalis
TCAGCTCCATTGACATCCAGCACTGCAGTGACACTCACTTCCATCGACATGCAGTACTGCAGTGACACTCACTTCCATTGACATGCAGTACTGCAGTGACACTTCCATTGACATGCAGTACTGCAGTGACACTCACTTCCATCGACATCCAGCACTGCAGTGACACTCACTTCCATCGACATGCAGTACTGCAGTGACACTCACTTCCATTGACATGCAGTACTGCAGTGACACTCACTTCCATTGACATGCAGTACTGCAGTGACACTCACTTCCATCGACATGCAGTACTGCAGTGACACTCACTTCCATTGACATGCAGTACTGCAGTGACACTCACTTCCATTGACATTCAGTACTGCAGTGACACTCAATGCTATTTATATGCAGTACTGCAGTGACACTCACCTCCATCGACATGCAGTACAGCAGTTACACTCACCTCCATCGACATGCAGTACTGCAGTGACACTCACCTCCATCGACATGCAGTACAGCAGTGACACTCACCTCCATCGACATCCAGCACTGCAGTGACACTCAATGCTATTGACATCCAGTACTGCAGTGACACTCACCTCCATCCACATCCGGTACTGCAGTGACACTCACCTCCATCCACATGCAGTGGATTCACAATGTGCACTGCGCACCAATTTGATCAGGCAGCACCGTGCAGCATTCACTAGTCCTTACACTGTCAGACCCCAGTACAGAATGGTGTTACTGCCATCACTAATTACTCCAGTGCACGTGCCTCTGTACAAGATACTGTGTCCCCTTCCATAGCCATTCCCTCACTTTACCCATGACCACAACCTCCAGCCCCAAGTGGATCTGTCTCCCAAAGACAATAAAACTAAACTCTGGCTTAACCCTTTGAGTGCCACAGGGGTACGCAACGCATTGCAAAGCAATGCTTTGAGTACCCCTCTGGCACTCAAATGGTTAATGCTGTACTGGCCATTTTTCTGTAAAATAGATCGTTATTAGGAAATTAACCTTTATGTGTTGGTGGCACTTTATGCTAATTACAAGCAGAATATGCTAATTAATTTACTTCCAGGCCAAACATACCCCTCTCTGCGCTGTTAGACACACCCCTCACCCAATGTGTGTGCTCTGCCTGGGGTCATTCATAGCACAGTGTGTGTGATAATACTGGTCCCAGCACATAAACTAATTAGCATAAAATGCCAGTCTGTGCCATCAACAAATAAAGGTTCATTTCTCATAGACTGTTTACATTACAAAACAAATGCTTAGCACAACAAATAGGTTGTGTTCACTTCTCTTTAACCCTTTAAGAACCATAGAGGTGTTAAAGTTAACTAAACATATCCTATAGTGGCAGGTCCACGTTAAAGGGATTGTAATGGTTAATTTTAAGTTGATTTAATATTGTAGACATTAAAAAAAAATTAACATCAATGTAATTCTTATCTCTCAAAACGTTATGGTTTGAGAGATATAACTTGCTAAAGTTACCTTTTCCTGGCTGTTTTACTCAAGTCTGCCATCTAGTGGACAGCTGCAGATTCCAGTCATTTGACCAGACAGAGGCTCTTCAGCAGAGCTGAAATCATGCTATGTAGAAATAAATACTTCATTGGAACAGTCTACAAAGTGTGCTTGCAAGCCAGGCACACTTTGTAGACCGTTCCAAATTAAGTATTTATCTTTAGATATCATTATATCAGCGCTGCTGAAGAGCCACATCTGGTCAAGCGACCAGAATCTGCTTCTGACAGTTTTACAGCTCGTCAAGCAGAAAGGGGAGGGACCAGATAACTTTATTTTCCTATATCTCTCAAACCATAACGGCTTGAGAGATACGAATAAGTACAGGTACTCTCTTTTAATTGTATCTAACATATAGTTAATACTATTTTTCTGACTTTACTATCCCTTTAAGGTGACTGACCCATAAAATGTTATGAGGGCTACAGGGGATTAAACTACCACTGGTGCATATATTTGCAAAGTACCAGGGTCCTACTGAATGCTGAAAATGGAAAATAGTTTTTCAGTAATTTCCAGTGATTGCTGGAGCTTAGATGCCTGCTTGCTCTAGATACTAATATATTCACCATACTGTATTGTAGATATTGATAAAGTTATTTGTGGGGGAAAATCGTGTATGGATACGGCAAAATAAATCTCCACAATAGCTTGTGATGTGTGTGATTGACATAACCCAACCTTTGGCCTTCCAGCTGTTGTTGGCCTCAGCCACTGGCAGGCTGAGGATGATGGAAGTTAGGGTGACCACATTTCCATTCTGCCATTCCGGGACATGTGGTCATCCTAGTTCCGCGGCTGAGGCTCACGCCGGCGCTGACCATCTTTCTGAGGCTTCCCAGTGGGAACTCTTACTCTGTATCAGCCTCAGAAAGATGGTCAGTGCCGGCGGGAGCCTCAGCCACGGGTCTCACTTGCAGCACCAGTATACCTGCTCCATCCCAGCTGTCTTCAACGCACCAATCCAGCCAGCCAATGAAATGTATTTGCTATATAGTCTTCAATGGCTGTCTCAGCCAGCCAATGAGGACCATATAGCAAATACATTTCATTAGCTGGCTGGACTGGCGCATGTTGCTCCATTCCGGGACTCTTTGTTGTCCCGGTGGGGGGGTGGCCTGGGATGCAGGACACAGACCCCCAATAAGGGACAGTCCCGGGCATTCCAGGACGTGTGGTCACCCTAATGGAAATAATAGCCTAATAACTGGAGGGCCACAGGTTGCCCGTGTCTGTTACACAGTAATAGGCACTATGCTGTGACTAATATAAAGTGGTTGCACTTGCGGCCCTCTCGCTCGGTTGTATGTAAATCTGTGCCAGACACGTATGCAGAGCTCTGGATTCACTAAAATGTTTAAATATGAAACCAGCAGCTGGCACCCGATGGCCCTTTAACACATAATTACTTTTCCTAATGGAAAAACCTTCCACTACACACTTAGGGTCATATACAGGGAGGAAGAGGAGCAATTCTGCACCATAGGGGACTTATGAAAAGCTGCTCTGATTTAAATGGAATTTTTAACCCCTTGGATGCTACAGAGGTCTTTCCAATGCGTTGGAGATCTCTCTAGTATTCAAGGAGTTAAAGCCTCATTTAAATGAAAAGGGGGTTTGGGTTTTTTTTTTAGTCCCTTGTGGTGCAGTTGGGGTTTTCCAAAATTGCTCCTTTGGCTTCCCAAATAAGCCCTGAAATTAAAGGGATAGTGATGTTTCACAATAAAATCAGCTCCAATTAATCTTCATAGTATTTGGGCCATGGAGAGTGTTATTTCTATACTGTCAGAGTTGTAGTACAAGAGTAATTGAATGATAAAGTATCCCCCTCCCGCCCCTTTTACCTAGTGTAAGACACCTCCCCTCAGATGTGGAATCTGGTCTCTTGATCGGACAGATCACTGCAAGGGACAATCTTCTTACTGTGATCATAAGGAAAACCCTGCCCCCCCTTGACAGGTTTTTCCTTATGATCACGGAAGATTGTCCCTCTCTGTGATCCATCCGGACAGTCTTGCTGCTCTGAGGTGAACAGTGTTACATCAGTAAAAGGGGTAGGAGGGGGATACTTTATCATTCAATTACTCTTGAACTACAACTCTGACAGTATTGAAATAACACTCTCCATGGCCCAAATACTATGAAGATTAATTGGAGCTGATTTTATTGTGAAACATTACTATTCCTTTAATTTCAGGGCTTATTTGGGAAGCCAAAGGAGCAATTTTGGAAAACCCCAACTGCACCACAAGGGATTAAAAAACAAACAAACCCCCCTTTCATTTAAATGAGGCTTTAACTCCTTGAATACTAGAGAGATCTCCATGCATTGGAAAGACCTCTGTAGCATCCAAAGGGTTAAAAATCACATTTAAATCAGAGCAGCTGTTCTTAAGTCCCCTATGGTGCAGAATTGCTCCTCTTCCTCCCTGTATATGACCCTAAGTGTGTAGTGGAAGGTTTTTCCATTAGGAAAAGTAATTATGTGTTAAAGGGCCATCGGGTGCCAGCTGCTGGTTCATATGTTTGGGCCATGGAGAGTGTTATTTATATACTGTCAGAGTTGTAGTACAAGAGTAATTGAATGATAACGTATCCCCCTCCCGCCCCTTTTACCTAGTGTAAGTCACCTCCCCTCAGATGTGGAATCTGGTCTCTTGACCGGACAGATCACAGCAAGGGACAATCTTCTTACTGTGATCATAAGGAACACCCTGCCCCCCTTGACAGGTTTTCCCTTATGATCACTGAGGATTGTCCCTCTCTGTGATCCATCCGGACAGTCTTGCTGCTCTGAGGTGAGCAGTGTTACATCAGTAAAAGGGGCGGGAGGTGGATACTTTATCATTCAATTACTCTTGTACTACAACTCTGACAGTATTGATATAACACTCTCCATGTCCCAAATACTATGAATATTGATCGGAGCTGCTTTTATTTTGAATCATTAAGGGGAACTACCACCCCGCAATAACTTAACATGCATTCATTCTTCACCTGGCGACTAGCTGCTTAGTAGCGCTAGTTGCAAGAAATATTACCTGGTTCCAAAGATTTTGCCGTTTTACCGATGCTCACTGGAGCAGGAAGCACGGACATCTCGTCACAGTGACGTCCGTGCTTCCTGCTCCTGTGAGCATCGGTAAAACGGCAAAATCTTTGGAACCAGGTAATATTTCTTGCAACTAGCGCTACTAAGCAGCTAGTCGCCAGGTGAAGAATGAATGCATGTTAAGTTATTGCGGGGTGGTAGTTCCCTTTTACTATCCCTTTAAAGCTAATCTGGGGCAATTCCAGCCTCCGGTTTTCTACTTATAAGCACAAGTGGACATGTTTTAGTTTGATTTAACCCTTTGAGTGCCAGAGGGGTGAGCAAACGCATTGCTTTGCGCTCATTGGTTAAAGGAAGAATGTGACTTCTTTCTTCTTATCTTCTTCTTTGTCCCCAAATAATGGAAATGTAATTAAAAAAAAAAAGTCCAAATTATAGATGCCCCCCAAAGATACGCCACTAAGATATGCTGGCCTTAACCCCTTTAGTGCCGGATGGGTATGCAACACATTGCATTCGAACCATTTTGATCAGAGACTGACCATTTGAAAGCCAGCCTCTGTTAGCCAACCTCTGTTAGCCAGCCTCTGTTAGCCAGTCTCTGTTAGCCAGCCTCTGTTAGCCAGCCTCTGTTAGCCAGTCTCTGTTAGCCAGCCTCTGTTAGCCAGTCTCTGTTAGCCAGTCTCTGTTAGCCAGCCTCTGTTAGCCAGTCTCTGTTAGCCAGCCTCTGTTAGCCAGCCTCTGTTAGCCAGTCTCTGTTAGCCAGTCTCTGTTAGCCAACCTCTGTTAGCCAGTCTCTGTTAAATTGTTCCACAGAATGACTCGGGCAACGGCCCAAGAGGTGACTTTCAGGGGGGGGGGGGTTGTGTGATTTTTTTCTCTGCATTCCTGCCTTAGGCGGCAGTGTACTTTTAACTCTTGGACTGCCATCGTACTATTAATTATTGGAATGGCAGAAGAGTATGAAACACATTGCTCTGTGATGCGTACCTCTCCGGCACTCAAAGGGTTAAGGCCAGCATATCTTTGGGGGGAATCTATAATTTGGACTTTTTTTTTAAATTACAGTGGCATTATTTGGGGACAAAGAAGAAGATGAGAAGACAGAAGCTAAGAAGACGACAGAAGACGGGACAGACCCCGCTGGACATCAGGATTAATGGGAAGTGTAAACACCAGGGGATGTTGTTAACTTTAGGGAGATTAACACTGTGAGTGCCAGTGGGGTATGCAATGCGTTTCATTCCACACTGGTGCTCATAGGGATAATTTTTCTTACATTACACACGTTATCAGCACTCTGGATGTATTGATGGAAACAAGAGACAATCTCAATGTATCTTTCATGGTAAAATTCTTTCATTAAAAAAACCAGGGATGTATTTTCGATGTAACACTGCATTTTATTTACACAGTAACATGGACACCACTGTGTAGGCTGCTTATCTGCCTTCAAGGTATGTTTCTGTGTTTCAACTGCAGCTCTCCATAGACAGCAATAGGAATAGCACAACGTAGTGACCAGATCTCTCTCTCAGACGCACACACAAATACACACACATACATAAACACAAACACAGATACATACACACACACACACACACAAATACATAAATGCACATACATACATACACGCACACACAGATACATAAACACACACACAGATACATACACACACATACATGCACACACATACACACACACATACATACATACACACACACACACACAGATATATACATGCACACAGATACATAAACACACACAGATACACACACATATATACACCATACCTCCCAAGTGTCCCTCTTTAGGAGGGACAGTCCCTCTTTGAGACCTAAATCCCCCTGTCCCTCTTTCCTTCCCTGGTGTCCCTCTTTTTAGGAAATCGAAATGTGTGGTGTGTGTATAAGTGTATCTCATCTCTACACAGCAATAAAACTCACATTTAATATTTGATAAACCTCTGTATCTGTATTTTTTATAAATTAGTCTATAAATATGTTGGTCTCTCTCTAAATCATTTATTTAATTACACAAAGAGGTGTCGATAGGTCATGAACTAACCTACAAAATCTTGGTAATGCCCCACCTACTAGCCACGCCCCCAGCAACACTACCTTAAACACAAGTGTCCCTCTTTGGCCATTTAAAATGTTGGGAGGTATCATACACACATACACAGATACACAAACATACATACATGCACACACAGATACACACACATACATACATACAGATATACACATATACGTAAACACACACACAGCTACACACACACACACCTATTCCTTTAGGTCAGGCGTGAACCACCCTAGGCCCTGTTAACAGACTACAATTCCCATCACCCTTCCTCTAGTCACTGTCTGGTTGGGAAGGGATGGGATTTGTAGAGTAGGAGAAGCCTCACGATTAGTTTTCAGCCGATTCTGTGCTTTAACCCTTTGAGTGCCAGAGGGGTACCCAACACATTGCAAAGCAATGCCCAGCACAGCCCTCTGCCACTCCAAAGGCTAAATGTGCTGACACTGCATTTGTCTAGAGAATAAATAATAACCATACACATGAGGTTTTATTTTATTTTATTTGGTTGTTATAGAATAAAAAAAATACAAATATAAAACCATGTATGGAGGAGAAGTATACGCGGTAGGGAAGCGTCTGAGTACTGATGCAGGGAACACTGAGCTGGGTGTGAAGCTTTGGTCTACGCGTTTCATAACTTACTATAGGTCCGTCTGCGCACAGAGCGGGAGGCAGCCTGTGTGTGTGTGGGGGGGTGCTGCTCTGGCAGTGAAGAGGTTAACCCTTTGAGTGCCAGAGTGGTATGCAGGTGAAGAGGTTAACCCTTTGAGTGCCAATGCGTTGCGTACCACTCTGGCACTCAAAGGGTTAATAGCCTCCCACATTTCTCTATCGTACGTACACACACACTGGCCCTTATTCATCAGGCAAACGTGGTGCATTTAAATGTAGATTTTAACCCTTTGAATGTTAGAGAGGTCTCCAACGCAATGCACTGGCGATCTCCCTAGCATTCTAGGGGTTAACCCTTTGAGTGCCAGGAAATATGGGGAACTTTTATTCTCTGCATAAGGAACAGATAGTCTGCTGCCTAGCGGCACCTCTTTATCTTGATGAATAAGGGCACAGTCATTGCAGGCCTTGGGGTATATATGTCCTTTGGTATCAATAGTCCTGGGAAGTAATTTAACCCTCCGAATGCCAGAAAGGGTGTCCCACGCATTGATTCTTAATTCGTTGGACAGCTCTCTGGCTCTCAGAGGGTTAAGAATGGTCTGATTGGATTTACTTCCAGTGGAGAGTCACCTGCCTTAACCCTGTCACCGCCAGATAGGTCTGACGAACAATACTTGGGTCTGTCCCCTGGCAAAAGATACAGTTAAAGGGATAGTAATAATTAAAATGTAAAAAAAATATGTTGTAGTGTTTATCCCCTTGAGTAAAACAAGGGCAATCTCACTGCTGAGAGGTGTTTTATTCAACAGTTATTACAGCTCAAAGTTGAATTTTTTAGGTGCAATATCACAGTGGCCTGAAATTGTATAGTGGCGCTGTTGCTACACCATCCTATGGCCAGCTCTGGTCCCGGGACCATAAATCTCCATAGGATGGTGTAGCAACAGCACCACTGTACAATTTCAGGCCACTGTGATATTGCACCTAAAAAATGTAATTTTGAACCGTAATAACTTTTGAATAAAACACCTTTCAGCAGTGAGATTGTCCTTGTTTTACTCAGGGGGATAAACACTACAACATATTGTTTTTTACATTTTAAGTATTACTATCCCTTTAACATTAGTCAACCAGACCTTTTTTTAGTCCCTCTCCAAAAAGAATCTACCCATTGCCAAAGTACTAAAAATGGCCTTATGGTCTGCTAATGGATACCACTGTTTAACCTGTTGAATGCCAGAGGGGCAAGCAAAGCATGTGTTGCATATCCCTCTGGCACTCAGTGGGTTAACGCAAGCCACTTTCCTGCCCACAATTGGAGACTTTGCAATAAAACACATACAATGCCATTTCAGATCCAGCAAATCGATCCCACCAGGGAGAGAGTGGGCAACCAGTGACCTTCCAGCTGTGACTGGACTAAAACTCCCATCATGCTCGGCTGGCCGTTGGACAGCTGAGGATGATAGGGTCTGCAATCCAACATCAGATGGAGAGGCACTGGCGTCCCCCCCTCTCCTACAAAGGATCTGATCTAGGCCAGTAAAAGATTGGGAAACTCTGAGGTAACCCAACTGCATTATGGGAGACAGATATAAATTCCCATACATTTAAATGGGGCTTTCGATCAAATGCTAGAGAGGTCTCCCAATGCTTTGCATTTGAGACCGTTCTAGCACTCAAGGGGTTAAAATCCTCACTTGGCCCCCTACGGTGCGGTTGGTTTAGAATACCTCCCCTTTGACTTTATCTATGTGGCCTTCATTGACTTTGCTGTAAGCAGCACCCCCGCCATGTTTCCTCCCAGACTAATGCTTGCGGCCTGCACAGCCCTATATGTAACGTTCTTGAACAAACATACGGGCGGCCTGGGTGTCTGTGATATAAAATAACTCACTATACCTAGAATTACACTCCTAAACGCTAATGGTAAAAAAATAAAACAACAAAAAAAGCAGGCCTGGATGACACTGCAGTGGATAAAGGATATCGCTGGATTCTGTCTAACACATTCCCATTGACGTCTATGCAGATCTTTATAGATAGAATCCTGGATAAAGTTACCTACCGCAGTGGAATCCAGGCGACAGTTTGGGCTGATCTGTGTCCCATAAATCATAGCACCTTAAACATTTCATTGGTGAGGGGAACCAGACATTAACCAAATACTGACTCTGGAGGCTTGTTTGGCTATTAACCCCTGAGCTTCCACGTCAATACACTGCAGGTCTTCAGAGACAGACGATGTAACAGGATTTGATGAGGCTGATCTTAACCCTTTGAGCAACAGAGAAGTGCTCATTGCTTTGTGATGCTTTGTACACTTTGCTGGCACTCAAAGAGTTAAAGGAACAAGTTGCTTTTCTATGAAAGAAGCAGGTTGTAAAGGTCATAGATATATACATGTGAATGTTACCATAAGCTTACAGAATTTAAAGGGACACTAACATCTCCTAATAATGACCCCCCGCTTACCTTAACCCCTTGAATGCCAGAGGTGTCTCCAATGCATTGCAAAGCCATGCATTGGAGACCTCTCTGACATTCAAAGGGTTAATCTGGTCACAAAAATTCTCATGGCTCTTATGAAGCCATCCTGTGTGGATCGATTTCCCAAAACAAATCTTTTAATTGGTAATGAACATCATGTCCAAGGGGAAGGACATGACTTTTTAGCAGGACTCCTCCTAAAGACGGATTCTTAGGAAGAGTTCAGTGGGAGGAGTTTGAGGTCCTTGAGTTTGGCAACATAGAATCATGCTTGCCTCTCTGGACATGTGACACCAAGTACTAATTAAAAATTAATTTTGGGGAACCATGTGGAATTGGTTCATAGTGGTCATTAGGATTTTAACTTATTTCAACTTTTACATATTTATAGCTGTGGATTTTACAACATACGCTTTCATATAAGAACAACTTATATTTTAACGTTGGTGTTCCTTTAAGAGCCTGTTTGCAGTGCATTGCTGGTTTAGAGGGGTTAACTGCAATGGATTCTGTTACAAGCCATGGTTCACTGTGAAAAGACTGCCCATATGGTAGATGAACCAGTCTCCTGAGTGCCCCCTGGCTGCCACTGATCAGATTGTAAGGGTATGTCTCGAGTAGGTCAGTCAGCTGGGCCCAAGGCATGACACTCAGTCCGATTCAGTACTAAACTGTCTGCACCACTGGGGACTAATAACACGTCCCATTGCTTTGCAATGCATTTGAGATCTCTGTAACATTCAAGGGGTTAAAGTCCCCATTTAATTCAATGGGATTTTGGGGAATCTTTAAGTGTCCTCTATGTGCAGTGGTTTGCTTCATAATCGCTCTACTGTAACCTTCTGAATATGACCCATAATCTTTTGCTTGCCAGAGAAGAGTTAAAGGGATAGTAACACTTAAGATGTAAAAAAGAATATATTGTGGTGTTTATCCCCCCTGAGTAAAACAAGGGAACTCGCACTGCTGAAAGGTGTTTTATTCGAAAGTTATTACAGTTCAAAGTTGATTTTTTTTTAGGCGCAATATCACAGTGGCCTGACATTGTACAGTGGAGCTGTTGCTACACCATCCTATGTAGATTTATGGTCAGCTGACCAGAGATGTCCATAGGATGGTGTGACAACAGCGCCACTGTACAATTTCAGGCCAGTGAGATATTGCACCTAAAAAAATTCAACTTTGAGCTGTAATAACTTTTGAATAAAACACCTTTCAGCAGTGAGTGTATCTTTTTTTTATTCAGGTGGATAAACACCTCGATATATATTTTTTTACATATTAAATATTACTTTCCCTTTAAATGCACTGTAGAGCAATCCGTGGTGCTACCCAATGGCATACAAAGGGTTACTCCTGAGCAGTAGGGGGTCTGGGATGCCTGGCCCCCTCTGATACAGACATTAAATGGTCAAGGCTAAGAGTTGCCATAAGCAAGCACAGGACAACTCGTGTAAACACAGCTCTGTGCCCATCCCTTTAACCCTCTGAATTCCAGAGCGATGCAATTCACACCCCTGTGGCATTCAAAGGATTCATTCCCCAGGGTGAGACAAGGTAAAACAAGAGACACGAAGAGATGGGAACAGCATTGTTACAGAGATCGGAACTGCAATAAGGCACTCAGCCAGTGTTGTAAGGCTAACGAAAATATTTCCCGTGCAGCTCAATGGCTTTTAATACTGTGTAACCTTTGTCGTCTTGCAGTGGGGAATATTTTAATGTTGCATGTATTGATAAGCATTTAATGCACACAACAGGAGCAGTTCCGGTGCACTACAGCTTGCAAATTAAAACAGCCACTGATTTAAATGGGGGGGGTTTAATCTCTTGAATACAAGAGGTCCTGAACACACTGCAAAGCAATGCATTGTAGACCTCACTAGCATTTAAGGGGTTAAACCACCATTTAAATAATTAGGAATTTGAAGAATATTTGCCCCAGAATTGTTTCACATTTCTTTACATACACGGTCCTGTGTATACGTTAATTACCTTGAGGGCGGACATTTTAACGTTGTGCTGCCATTATATCGGCTGTGCGCTCTGCCGTTCTTTGTCTGTCAGTGCAGATCCTTAATATTAACCCTTTGAGTGACAGAGGGTTATGCAACGCATGGCAAAGCAATGAGTTACATAACACTTTGGCACTCATATGGTTAATGACCAGGGGGCTGTACAACACATTGCTTACAGCACCCAGTTTCTTAAAGGGTTAAAATACACTTTGCACATTCTATGCGTCTGTAAATGTTGCAACATATACTTTATCATACAAGAACAAACTGTATTTTATAATTAACATTCCTCTAATTCCTTATGGCGTAGCTTGACACCCAATCTATTAACATGGTTTGAAAAATGTAATAATTTTACATTTTAGTGGATTTTTTTTTAATTTAATGACCGTAGACTTTAATTTGATGTACAAATTTATATTTGCTGTCATCTCGGTGCTTTCAAAAGTCATAGTCGGGGGGGATGAGTGCCTTATTGCTTCCGAAATATGGTAAAAACACAAAAACACTGTGCGCAATTCACACTGAAATGGTGATGTTTTCAGGAATTTTTGGTGGGGGCTAAAACCACAAAAAAAACCCAGTTAAAAGCCCCGTTCCCCTCTGGTTGCACCTATGCCCTAGGAAAAAAAAACACATTTAATTTTCTTTGAAGTGGATTAAACCCTTTGAGTGCCGGAGGAGTGTGAAACACATTACAGAGAGATTAACATGCCTCTGGCACGCAGAGGGTTAAAACAGATCTCCCTGCCCACTGCCACAGATGAACGGAACGATCCGGACTCGGGGGCTCGGACGGCCCAAACAGCGCAGGGAATCTGTTCCGTGGCTTTAAATGTCCTTGGAGCTGACGCTTTTCACTTTCTCAGCTGTTTCCTGTAGGGAAGGACACAAGAGCTAACGGTCAGCGGGGTTTATTACTGCACATTGTGGGGTACGGGGATATGTGGGGAGTGAGCGCTCATTGAAATTCCATAAACTCCAAGGGACATTGGACATATTACAGAGAAATCAAAATTCACATTGAACTGCTTGGAGGAGATTCACTAAGCGGTGATAAAGTGGAGATGACTTCTCCAGTGATATCACTTCTCCAGTTCCTAAGTTATTCTATGGAGCCAATGCACTAATATCTCCAAAGTTGAAGAAATCTTAGTGCATTGGCTCCATAGAATAACATAGGAAGTGATATCACTGGAGAAGTTGTCTCCGCTTTATCACCTCTTTATCACGTCTTAGTACATGACCTCCAAGGGAGAAGATTCACTAAGAGGTGATAAAGAGGTGATGACTTCTCCAGTGATATCACTTCTCCAATTCCTATGTTATTCTATGGAGCCTGTGCACTAAGATTTGGAGATCTTAAGAGTATAGACTCTAAAGAATAACATAGGAACTGGAAAAGTGATATCACTGGAGACGCCATCTCTGCTTTATCACACCTTAGTGCATAACCCCCAAGGGGGGATTTGGTAAGCGGTGATATAGAGGAGATAAAGTGTAGATGACTTCTCCAGTTCCTATGTTATTGTTAGTCTAAGCATTAAAGGGATAGTAATACTTTACTTTTACTAATCCCCATTTTATACAACTTAAAAAAAGATTCTTAAAGGAGCAATAAACTTTTTTTATGAAAACACATATTTTATAGAGCAGTTCCTGCTGAATAAAACAAGGTCACTCCCATCGCTGTCAGATGTTTTATTCAAAATTTATATCAGTTCAAATAACCAGGAAGTGAATTTACTGTGTTTACTTCCTGATAGTTCTAACTGACAGGAAGAGAATTTACTGTGTTTACTTCCTGATTGTTCTAACTGACAAGAAGTGAATTTACTGTGTTTACTTCCTGATAGTTCTAACTGACAGGAAGTGAATTTACTGTGTTTACTTCCTGATAGTTCTGACAGGAAGTGACTCAGCAGTTTCTATCACATTCTATGGAGAACTGTATGTCTCTGACTTTTCTGACTTTCCTTTCTAATAGAATCTAACAGGAAATCTAATTAGAATTTGACCACTAGAGGGCACTGCTAATGTAAAAAAAACATGGTTTTAAACTGTAATAACTCTGGAAATATAAATCTCTCAGCAGTGGGAGTACCCTTATTTTACTCAATAGGAAAATCCCTACAATATATATTTTTTCATAAAAAAAGTTTACTGCTCCTTTAATGCCCCAAATTGCATCTCTCAAACCTTTATGGTTTGAGAGAAAATCAATTTCAAAGTCTCCCCCTCCCTCCCCTTTCCTGGAGATCAGCATTCTAGCTGATTACAGCAGTGTTTTGTCGTACGACTATCCGGAGCTCTGCAGCAGAGCCGAGATCTCGTTGAAGAAAAAAAATATTTCACTTCAAAGGTCTTCTACATGTGCTTGGTTTCCAGGCACACGTAGAAGACTGTTGAAACGAAATATTTTTTCTTCATTAACGAGATCTCGGCACTGCTGCAGAGCCGCCGGATGGCCCCAGTATCGGATTCCCGGGCAGTCAGCAAGACTCTGATATCGGGGAAAGGGGAGGGAGAGGGAGTCTTTGAAATTGATTTTCTCTCAAACCATAAAGGTTTGAGAGATGCGATTTGGGGCATTAACAATCTTTTTTTTAAGTTGTGTAAAATGGGGATTAGTAAAAGTAAAGTATTACTATCCCTTTAAGATCTCAAAAGTTGGAGAAATCTTAGTGCATAGGCTCCACAGAATAACATAGGAATTGAAGAAGTGATATCACTGGAGAAGTTATCTCCACTTTATCACCTCTTTATCACACCCTAGTAGATAACCCCCTTGAATTTTAGTTTTCTTTAGCATTCAGGAAGGTAAAGGCACCATTTAACTCAATGGTGATTTTCACTGATGTTCTATAGTGTAGTTAGTTTGTGTTCTATAATAACTCCACTTTACCCCTTGCATATGGCCCTTAGTGCTTCTGAATACAGTACACAGTAGCATGTCACAATCTGATAGGAATACAGGATCTGGTCACAACAGTTAATATGGATGAGTGGGGGCAGATGGTATATGGTCAGGTCAAACTTCAATTCAGTGTCAGAGTTAATATAAAAAGCTGTCAGTTGGGCTCTTCAGTCGCATCAAACTACAAATCCCATCATTCTCAGCTAACAGCTGCAGAGCCAAAGGTCACCTACCACAGGTCTAATTACAGTCATTGGGTTCTAGTTTCCAGTCTGCGCTCCATAATGGTGTCTGTTTATCAAGCTGTAAATGGGGAAATACATTGATCTCCTTGTGTATAAGTCACTGTGGATTTATTGTGAGTTAAAGGGATAGTTATGTTTCATAATAAAAGCAGCTCTAATTAATCATCATAGTATTTGGACTTTGGAGAGCGTTATTTCAATTCTGTCAGAGTTGTAGTACAAGAGTAATTGAATGATAAAGTATCCCCCTCCCGACCCTTTTACTGATGTAACACTGCTCAGCCAGATCAGAAGGGAGGTGTCCAGGTAGACTGCAGAGAGGGACAATCTTCAATTAAGATAAGGGAAAAACCTGAAAAACCTGTCAAGGGGGGCTGGGTTTTCTTTATGATCACAGTAAGAAGATTGTCCCTTACTGTGAGCTGTCCGGTCAAGAGACCAGATTCCCCATCTGAGGGGAGGTGGCTTACACTAGGTAAAAGGTGAGGGAGGGGGATACTTTATCATTCAATTACTCTTGTACTACAACTCTGACAGTATTGAAATAACACTCTCCATGGCCCAAATACTATGAAGATTAACTGGAGATTCTGTTATTGTGAAACATTACTATCCCTTCAATCTGCTTCTGCACTTGATCACGTGTCACTGAGTTTAATACAGGAACATGGCACAGTTCTAAGCTATTTTCACGCACCAAGTCTGGTGTAATCAATATCACCCTATGGGGGGAACGCACACACACGCGCACACGTCTTGGATGGACAGTTGTCTTCTGACTCGTATCGTAGGGCCTTATGCAGAAGGAAAAACAGTAGGAATTCGGGGAACCCACTAGCACCACAGGAGACCAAAATGTAAATTGTTTAAATGACAATTGCTTTCTAAAGAGGTCTCCAACGCAGAGGCCCTCTTTGGCATTCAAAGAGTTAAAAGCTCCATTTAAACCTCTAAGTGCCAGAGCGGTTTGCAGCGCATTGCTACACAATGTTTTTGTGTACCCTTTCTGGCATTCAATGGGTTAAATCATGAAGAATATCTACTTGTCCGCTAAGGTGCAGTTGGATGGCCCCAGAATTGCTCCTCAATTCTTTGTTCGGATGGCCCTTACAGAATTTTCCTCCCTAGCATGTCCGCTGCAGCGCTGTGTTAATTCACCATGGTGCAAAGTACAAGTACGTTTCTGCACAGAAAACAGGAGAAGGAATTGATTTTCTCCCTGTGCCCGCCTAATGCCAATGTACTAAGCAATTTACACGCAAACTTCTCCATTTAAAGGAGAAGTAACACCTACTAATAATAACTACTGTGGCCATAAAACCCTATGAATTCTGGCCTTGTGTCATTGTCAGGCCTAGATATCAGGTCCATGCAGGCGGACATGACAGTTGCTGGCGACGTTTTGAAACTGTAGCGTGAAAGTGCATGAGCCTCTGGTCCTTAAAGGGATAGTATCACTTCGTTTTAACTTTATTTTATTTTGTAGGCATTAAAAAAACATGAAGAATGATATAAGTCTTATCTCTCAAACCTTTATGGTTTATGAGACATTCACAAGCAAAGTTCCCCTCCCCGCCCCTTTTTCCTAGTTTAAGCCATCTCTTCTCAGATGTCAGTCTGGTTGTATGACAGGACAGATAACAGAAGGGGACAATTTTCTTTGTATGAAAACAATGAAAGCCCTTCCCCCCTTGACAAGTTTTTCAGCTTTTTCCCTTATCTTAATTGAAGATTGTCCCTCTCTGCAATCTACCTGGGCATCTCCCTTCTGATCTGGTTGAACGGGGGGGGATACTTTGTTTGTGAATATCTCTTAAACCATAAAGGTTTCAGAGATAAGACTTATATCATTCTTCATGTTTTTTTAATGCCTACAAAATAAAATAAAGTTAAAATGAAGTATTACTATCCCTTTAAAGGGAAAGTTTACCAAGTGTCGTGGGTGGACTTTGCTTCCCGCGGTCCTGCCAGCAACTATCATGTCCGTCTCCATGATGCAGCTGTTTCTACAGATTTTTTTTTTAAAGAGGAACTACCACCCTTAAAAACATTGTCCCAAATAATCCCCCATCTGGCGACTAGCTGCTCAGTAGCGCTAGTCGTCAGAATTCTTACCACGTTCATGAGAATGAGCCTCTACTCCGGGACTGACAGGCAGGACGGAGAGCGGACATCTTTCCCTAGTGATGTCTGTGCTCCTGTGCTGTAAGTCCCTTTTGGAGCCAAACGGTTCCTAGCAACGCCTCCTAGAGCCGGCTGGGACTGACAGCGCAGGCGCGCGGACGTCACTATGGAAAGATGTCCTGTCTCCGTCCTGCCTGTCAGTCCTGGTGTAAAGGCTCATTCTCATGAACGGGTAAGAATTCTGGGGACTAGCGCTACTGAGCCAGATGGGGGATTATTTGGGACAATGTTTTTTAAAGGGATAATAATACTTAAAATGTAAAAAATAAATGTTGTACGGTTTATCACACTGAGTAAAACAAGAGTACTCCCACTGCTGAAAGGTGTTTAATTCAAAAGTTATTAATTTTCAAAGTTGAATTTTTTAGGTGCAATATCACAGTGGCCTGAAATTGTACAGTGGCGCTGTTGCTACACGATCCTATGGAGATTTATGGTCCCAGGACCAGAGCTGTCCATAGGATCGTGTAGCAACAGCGCCACTGTACAATGTCAGGCCACTGTGATATTGCACCTAAAAAATTCAACTTTGAAAATTAATAACTTTTGAATGAAACACCTTTCAGCAGTGGGAGTACTCTTGTTTTACTCAGGGGGATAAACCCTACAACATATATTTTCTTACATTTTAAGTATTACTATCCCTTTAAGGGTGCTAGTTCCGCTTTAAACATAAGGCCTTATGGTGCAGGATTACTGGCATGAAAGACCTAACTACAGAGTAGTGTGTGCACCGGGGCGCTACATCGATCATACCATGGAGTGCAGTGAGAGGTGTCAGAGGCTGAGGCCTGCAGAGATGAGCTGGCAGATTCATCTATTTGCCCCAATGTGCCAGTCAGTTGGACTGCTAAGAGTGCTGTGGTCAGTTGCAGTCCAGTATCAAGTTTCTCACCTGGTGTTTCCTCAGTTCCTCCACATATCTGTCCATCTGCTCCTCAGGCTGGGCGTCCTTATCTGAAAAGCACACATTAATCACAATCACAGCCTTGTCTGTTGCGCACCATTTATTTGACAATTAATCCATTGGAGGGCGCTGTGTGATACATGCAAAGGAAGTGGACTGGAAAAATGTATCTGCAGCAGGTAGCAGGATGGGGCTATGTGCAGATGCAGCAATGTATCAGTGATGCAATGGGGTGGAGCAACATGGCCGCCTCCTTTTTATCTACTGCATATCTTTTATTTGAGATTTAGTCCACTGGAGGGCACTGTGCGGCATATGCACAGAAAGTGGACTGGAAAAATGTATGTGCAGCAGGTAGCAGGATGGAGCTATGTGTAAGTGCACCAGTGTATCAGTGATGCAATATGATGAAGGAACATGGCCGCCTCCTCTTTATCTAGTGCGCACCATTTATTTGACAATTAGGCCACTGGAGGGCGATGTGTGGCACATGTAAAGGAAGTGGACTGGATAAATGTAAGTACAGTAGGTACCAGGATGGGGCTATGTGCAAGTGCACCAACGTATCAGTGATGCAATGGGGAGGAGCAACATGGCACATGAAATGGACTGGAAACGTGTACGTGCAGCAGGTAGCATTATGTGTAAGTGCGCCAATGTATCAGAGATGAGGTGGAGCAACATGGCCGCCTCCTCCTTGTCTACAGGGCACCGTTTATTTGACAGTTAGTCCACTGGGGGGAGATGTGTTGCATATGCACAGGAAATGGACTGGAAAAATGTACGTGCAGCAGGTAGCAGGATGGAGCTATGTGTAAATGCACCAATATATCCTTGATGCAGTGGGTGGAGTAACATGGCCTCCTCCACCTCCTCTAGCGTAGCCCACCCAGTTGGTGTCCTGGCTATCAGAGAATGGCATATATGGTAATAATGGGCTGTATGTTCAATGGAAAATGTGAGTAATTCTGGGGCAAACCAATTGCACCATATTGTACAAGTAAAATCTCCCTAAGTTCCCGTTATGGGGTTTTTAACCCCTTGAGGCAATGCACTGGAGACCTCTCTAGTGTTCAAGAGGTTAAACTCCCCATTTATATCAATGGAAATTTTTATTTGTCCCCTGTGGTGCCACTGTTTTGCTTCAGAATGACTCCATTTTTCTTAGTATTTCAGGGCTATTTAAAGGGATAGTAATGATCAAAAATAAACTTACATCCGATTGCTCAACATACTTTTTTTATAATGAATAGTATGTTCTGCAACCCCCTTACCTTCATATTCAATTAAACGTTTCCCCCTCCCGTCCCTTTTCCCTACACCACTCTGACTTCCTCTGATCAGAAAGCTGGTCCGAACGGATTGCCATGAGGGACAATCTGGTGTCAGCATAAGGAAAGACCTGCCCTGCTTCATCTAAGTGGGGGGTTTTCCTTATGGAAACACAGACAATATTGTCTCTCGTTGTGATCCATCATTATAAAAAAGTATACTGAACAATCGGATGTATGTTTCTTTTTGGACATTATTATCTCTTTAAGGCATGAAAAGTGTTCAGTTAATTAAGAAAGAGAGAGTGAAATTTCCCCTTGAACTCCTTTGAACGCAGCTGGGTGTGCAACGTATCACATTGTACAAGTATATGAGAGGTCAATACAAGGATCTCTGCGGTGAGCTATTCGTTCCGAGGCCTGATCAGGTGACCAGGGGTCACCCCTTGAGATTAGAGGAAAGGAGGTTTAGACTTCAGCAGAGGAAGGGTTTTTTACAGTAAGGTCTGTTAAATTATGGAATTCCTTACCCAAGGATGTGGTTATGGCAGATACAATGGATACACTTAAGAGAAGATTAGATACATTTCTTTCAACAGGGAATATACAGAGTTATACTGTTTATCAGTAGGCTGATCAGGAAGGTCTGATAAAGACTAACTTATTTGGTAGCAGGAAAGCTATATATTCCTCATGTCACTGGGGTACGAGGCAAAGTTTGAACTTACACTGTGTGCACAATTATTAGGCAAGTATTTTGACCATATCATCATTTTTATTCATATTTTCCAACTCCAAGCTGTATAAACTTGAATGCTTATTGGATTTAAGCATATCAGGTGATGTGTATTTGTGTAATGAGAGAGGGCGATGATTACCCTATGTCAAGGTGTGCATAATTATTAGGCAGCTTCATTTCCTCAGGTAAAATGGGCAGAAAAAGAGATTTAACTGACTCGAAAAGTCAAAAATTGTAAAAAGTCTTTCAGAGGGATGCAGCACTCTCGAAATTGCTAAGATATTGTAGCGTGATCACAGAACCATCAAACATTTTGTTGTAAATAGTCAACAGGGTCGTAAGAAACGTGTTTAGAAAAAAAAGATGCAAATTAACTGCCAGAGATTTAAGAAGAATCAAACATGAAGCTACCAGGAACCCATTATCCTCCAGTGCTGTCATATTCCAGAACTGCAACCTTCCTGGAGTGTCCAGAAGTACTAGGTGTTCAGTGCTCAGACACATGGCCACGGTAAGGAAGGCTGAAACCCGATCACCACTGAAGAAGACAAATAAGCTGAAACGTCAAGACTGGGCCAAGAGATATCTGAAGACAGATTTTTCATAGGTTTTATGGATTGATGAGATGAGAGTGACTCTTGATGGTCCAGATGGATGGGACCGTGGCTGGATCAGTAACGGGCACAGAGCTCCACTTCGATTCAGACACCAGCAAGGTGGAGGAGGGGTACTGGTATGGGCTGTATTATCAACAATGAGCTAGTTGGACCTTTTTTGGGCTGAAGATGGACTCAAACTCAACTCCCAAACCTACTGCCAGTTTTTAGAAGACTCTTTCTTCAAGCAGTGGTACAGGAAACAGTCTGCATCTTTCAAGACCATGATTTTTATGCAAGACCATGCAATCGCATGCATCGAAGTACTCCACTGCGTGGCTAGCCAGTAAAGGCCTTAAAGATGATAGAATAATGACATGGCTTCCTTCCTCACATGACCTAAACCCTATTGAGATTTTGTGGGCCCTTCCTAAACAGCAGATTTAGGCTGAAGTAAAACAGTACACCTCTCTGAACAGTGTCAGGGAGGCTGTGGTTGCTGCTGCACTTAAAGGGATAGTAATACTTAAAATGTAAAAAAATATTTGTTGTAGGGTTTATCTCCCTGAGTAAAACAACGGTACTCCCACTGCTGAGAGATATTTTATTACAAATTATAACAGCTCAAACCTGAATTTTTTTAGGTGTAATATCACAGTGGCCTGAAAATTTACAGTGGCGCTGTTGCTACACCATCCTATGAACAGCTCTGGTCTGTAGACCATAAATCTCCATAGGAAGGTGTAGCAACAGCACCACAGAAAATGTTCAGGCCACTGTGCTATTGCATCTAAAAAATTCAAGTTTGAGCTGTTATAATTTTTTTAATAAAATATCTCTCAGCAGTGGGAGTCCCCTTGTTTTACTCAGTGAGATAAACCCTACAACATATATTTTTTTACATCTTAAGTATTACTATCCCTTTAACCCTTTGAGTACCACTCTGGTACTCAAAGGGTTAAAGTTGATCGTCAACAGATCAAGAAACTGACAGACTCCGTGAATGGAAGGCTTATGACTGTTATTGAACAGAAGGGTGGCTATATTGGTCGCTGACTTTTTTTTTTTTTTTACAAATGTTTATTTGTAAATTTTGAGTTGTTTGTTTAGTATTCTTACTTTAATAGATGAAAATAAACACGTAAGATGGGAAAATGATCATTTTTCATTTAGTTGCATAGTAAGTCTGCACACTAATAGTTGCACAATAATTGTGCACACACAGATATTCTCCTAAGAAAGCCCAAACCTCACTTTTACGTCCTTAAATATTCAGGTTTGAGGTTTCTTAACCATTTAGATTGACGGAGAGCACTGTAGTTGTTCAATAATAATTAATCCTCAAAAATACAACTTGCCTTATAATTGTGCACACAGTATTATGGAAACGTGACTTTATTTTATGCAACCTGGCACTTAAAGGGTTAATGTATAAAAGTGAACCGTCCAGTTTTGTACATGGTGTGCGTATATACACAAGATCTGTGTCGCCCCTTTGTAAATCAGTACAGTTTGTATAAGGGAATTATAAAAAGAGAGAATTAACATTCTCATTAATAGAAAAACATATGTGTTCTGCTTTTCCTATAACACAAGAGGATGTCCACTGATGGTCAATGTTTCATTCAAAACCTATTACATTTCCAACTATTTTTACCTAGAGTGTAAATTTATTTTTTTCTATTTCTCTCTATGAGAGAGCTTGAGATTGAAATTAAAGGCGATAGCAAAAAGTGCCACCATGTGGCAACAATAAGAAACTGCAGTTAAAAAAAAAGTTGAAAGAACTTTTGAATTAAGCAACTTGTAGCAGCGAGAATAACATTGTTTTAGTGGGTAGGAAAAGTCCTATGACTGGAGTGGAAAAAAAAAATTATTGGACAGATTTTTTTTTTTGGGGGGGGTCCATTAAGGGGGTTGGATACCTCTCTGACACTCAAAGGGTTAAAAACCAGAGAAGTGGGGGGCATGTATAACAATGCATATAAAATATGCCAAACATTTAGTACTCAGAAGTAACACTTCAGGAGCCCGGGCTCCCAGCATTTTTCCACTCTTATCAAGAGTACACATTTTTTTCATGATAAAATTTGCCTTCTCTGCTAATTAACCATGTGTTCCCATCAGTAAGAGTACACACCCAGGGCTGCAGTTACATCCAAATTGCCCCTAGATAAGGAACCCTACACCCAACCCATGACCACACCCCCTACTCCGGAAATGACCCCACCCAAAATCCCATCCACAGCTCCCTCGCACAGAAAATTCCCTTAAAGCTGAACTATCATCAAAATTAAATCTCCCCCCCAAAACCTTATTAACACAGCAATACACATATACATACTTTTACTATACTGAATAAGTCAGGCATTAGTGAGAAATACAAATCGTCCGGCAGGCATCAGTGGGCAACAGTGCAGACATCTTGCAGAAAAGGCATCTGTGAGTCTGCGCTGTCCGTCCCGTTCTCCTCCAGGATTGGTTAATGGAGTTACTTGGTACCTTAAGGTACAGGAAGGGACTGATAGCTCAGACAGAGCGTCTACAGCAAAATCCTTGCCGCTGATACCTGCCGAACTAGTTGTATTTCTCGCTAATGCCAGATTTATTCAGCATAATAAAAGTATGTATATGCGTATCGCTTTGTCAATAAGGATTTGGGAGGCAATTACATTTTGATGATAGTTCAGCTTTAAATTATAACATGTAAGCTCAGCCCCCCAACAAAAAAAGAGTTGAACCTCTTGGTAGTAAGATAGGTCTTTAACGCATTGTCTCTCTAGCTCCCAAAGGGTTAAAACAATAGCCAGTAAATTGGGTATCGAAGTTGGTGCATGAGGCATTACGTTTGCACTGGACACACCCACAATTTAGATTGTGGGCGTGGCCAGCACAGCTGAGGGTCTGCCACTTTACATTTGGAGCTTTAGGCAAATGGGAAACCCGGCTTTGTACTTACCCTCGCATGTCATGGCGGTGCAGACCCAGTTTCCACAGGCGCACACACAGCGGTTACACTGCACTTGGGTCTCAGCTCCGTCCTCATAGGTCTCGTCTTCTAGGGCACACTCTGAAAGGAAAGGGGCAGCCTTATATCTCTGAGATTGGAAGATTAATAATTAAAGGAACAGTAACAGTTAAAAATGATCTGGGGTTATAAACATACTTCAATACCCAGATTATAAGCTCTACAGGGCAGAAACCTCCTATCCTAACATATAGTCCCCTAGTGTTCCCCTTATGATAATCTTCTTTATAATCACTTAAACCTTTGAGTGCCAGAGGGGTACGCAACGCATTGCTTTGCAATGCGTTGCGTACCCATCTGGCACTCAAAGGGTTAACTGCAGCACTTACTGTATCCCCTCTATACTAAATGTAAATGGTAAGGTGCTAAGTAAACATGTTGGCGCTAAATAAAAATATACATACTCCATACAGCACCTATAAAAATTCTATGATACCTAAAATTCACATTTTTATATGCTCTGTGGGGGCTCCCAGTTCTGATTTGTCCAGACAATGCCGGCCCTTACATAGGTCCATGGGACCCAGGAGGCACTTTGACAGGGGTGGAAATTTTCCGCCCCTCCAAGGCATGTTCTTTTGGGTGCCAGTAAGTGTTTGGCGTGCTGTATGCACATCGAAATCTGTCATTAGCTTAGCTGCGGTCTGCGGATATCAATCCCCCACATCCCATAGCAAAGCAAAATAGGAACGTTTATAAACGCAGTGAACTACGTCAGAAATAAGAATGGGTCGGTCATGGCGTAAATATCGTTGTTGATACACTGTTGCAGATAGTGGCATTTTTAATAAATTTGCTCTGCCACTTTTTTAATGATTCTGATCACCACTTCTCAAAAAGTTAACTACATGCCATTACGTTCTCCTAAAGTGTTGTTGTCATTTTTATAAAAACCAAATACATTTTTACTATGGAATTCACTTAACTCCACTTTTATAAATCTCCCCGTTATTCCTTAAATTACCCCAAAAATGAATATTACTGGATTTTCATGTTAATGTGGGATTCCACTGAAAACCCCACTGCATCGCTGTACTAGTTACTGTGCAGTGTAGCAGAATGAAAATGTAACAAGTGACCTGCATTAACCCTTTCAGTGCCGGGGAGGTAATGAATTGTGTAGCAATGTGTTGCTCCCGATGCCCCGGCACTCAAAGGGTTAAATGGAAACCTAGTTACATTACCCTATATCCTCTGTGACCTATAGAAATGGTGAACCAATTAGGCATGCAGGAAAGGGTTTATGAAGGTAAGTGGGGTACGTACTTTTCTCTGGGGGGTTGAAGTTGGGGTTCAGGCACTTCAAGAATTCGTTTAAGCTCAGTTTCCAGTCTGCGTTCTCGTCGGACAATTCAATGAGAGCTTCAACGCACAGACCCCTGGTGTGAGGAGCAGAGAAAAAAGACAGCTGTTATTGTCATTGTGTAACCCTACAAACCAGACAGCAGGGGGCAGCGTAATATCGCAATCACTACTCTGACTGACAAAATTGAACGGAAAAAACTGGGTTTATCAAAGACAATAGAAGTTGGTGCGTGAGCGAGAGGGAAATAATATTAGCATTTTTCTTAATTGAAAGTCACCTTAATTCTTAAAGTGGATCTGTCAAGCTAAGTCTAGTTAATTAAAAAAAATGTGCCTGTACATCGTACTACCCAATTGTTTGCAAAATAAATATTTTTTTTTTTAAAAAACGAACCTTTATTTTGTGTTGTCTCATGGTGGCAATTTATGATAATTACATATTTATTGAGACAATATTGCTGCACACTGTGCTATAATTATTATTGATTTATATAGCACTGGCATATTCTGCAGTGATGTATAATTAGGGGGAGAGAACCCTGACACTAGAGCTTACAATCTAGAGGGCTATGAATGAATATAAGCAGAAGCCACACACACTTGGGGAACTTACAATACCAGAGCGAGGGGTAAGATTGGCCTGGAACAAACCTAATTATTATTATACGCTGAAATCTGCATAAAATGCCAGACTCTGCCATCCACAGATAAGTGTTCCTTTCTCAAAACCTATTTATTTCACAGAAAAATTACTAGTATAAAATTGTCTAAGCTTGGCAGGTCCAATTTAACCCTAGAGATTGGTCCAGTTCATAGCAAAGCAATGCGCAGTATCTCCCTTCGGCACTCACAGGGTTAAAATGTCAGAGAGGTGTGCAATGCATTGCAATATGCTGCACAGCCTCTGGCACGCAAAGGGTTATGGGACGGTAACATAATGGAAGAACAGTGGTGCAGTCAGTGACAAAACAGGGGAGAACACAAATTAACCATTTAAAGGGATAGCAATGTTTCACAATAAAAGCAGCTCCAATTAATCTTCATAGTATTTTGGCCATGGAGAGTGTTATTTCGGTACTTTCAAAGTTGTAGTACAAGAGTAATTGAATGATAAAGATGTTTTGGAGATAAAGTCCATTTATTAACCCCTTAATGACCAGTTATGGGCCACAGATAATTTTTCTTTTTTTTTTGCGCAATGGATTTGGGGGTCCCCAAACAGCGTTCAGCCGAGGCGGGGATCCCAGAATTCCAGAACGTGCCAGGACAGTCTATGGTCCTGTAACAGAATCCAGCCAATGAGAGGCCTTTATTACTTAAAGACTTAAAGGTATAGTAAACTTAATATTATATATATATATATATATATATATATATATAATATTAAGTTTACTATATATATAAATATGTGTTGGGTTTATCTTCCTGAGTAAAACAAAGGAACTCCGACTGTTGGGAGGTGTTTTATTCAAAAGTGATTTCAGCTCGAACCTGAATTCTAAGATGCAGTATTGCAGTGCCCTGAAATTGTACAGTGGTGCTGTTGCTACAACATCCAATGGACAGCTCTGGTCAGTTGACTATAAATCTCCATAGGATGGTGTAGCAACAGCGCCACTGTAACATTTCAGGCTACTGTGATACTTCACCTAAAAAAATTAAAGTTTCAGCTGCAATCATTTTTGAATAAAACACCTCTCAGCAGTCGGAGTTCCCTTGTTTTACTCAGGGTGATAAACACTACAATGTATATATTTTTACATATTAAGTGTTACCCTCCCCTTAACCCCTTAACGACCAGCGGTCGCGGGGTGAGTGGTCCTTTAAGGACCAGATAGAGAATTTCGGCGTGCCGCCCCACGTGACTGATCACTTGGGGTGGCACGCCGAACTGAGGGACTGAAAGTGATCGCTCCGGTCTTGGAGCAATCAAATTCAGTCTCCGGTATTACTCACCGCGTTCCTGCAGGAGCGCGGTGAGTAATAGTACGTGACGTACCAGGACCGTCACTGGTCCTTAAGTACCGGACCAGCGTGACGGTCTGGGTACGTCACCGGACTCTAAGGGGTTAAGGACTTAAGGGCACCTGATGACCAGGGGGCTTTTTTTTTTTTTGTACATACGGTTCAGGGCTCCCGGAGAGGCGTGCGGCCGCGCCAGGAGCCCTGAACTCCATGACGTGCCATGACCGTCACTGGTCCTTAAGTGCCGGACCGCCGTGACAGTCCTGACACGTCAATGATCTTGAAGGGGTTAAAGTGGTAGTAATGTTTCACAATAAAAGCAGCTCCAAATAATCATCATAGTATTTGGGCCATGGAGAGTGTTATTTCAATACTGTCAGAGTTGTAGTACAAGAGTAGCTGACCGTACCTCACCTTTAAAAAGGGACACACATGAAAAATGCATGCCACAGGGTTGCTTTGACTTTGGTGCACTCCTGAAATATGCCTATTTCCTATGTGTCCCTTTTTAAAGGTGAGGTATGGTCAGCCTAATAAAGTATCCCCACCCGCTCTTTTACCT
>CM074719.1:11517940-11575440 GCA_037306005.1 Rhinophrynus dorsalis
AGTAAACATTAATGTGAGATCTATTGCTGCTCTTAAAAAAGAGGGACATCAGGATGGGAAAGAGGGACAGAGGGATTTGGGTCTAAAATAGGGACTGTTCCTCCTAAAGAGGGACACTTGGGAGGTATGGGACAGGTCACATTCTCACTGTCAGTATAAGGAAAACCCTGCCCCCTAACTCTGACTGAAGATTGTCCCCCCCAGTGATCCGTTGTCAGATCTGAGTGAGAAACGCTGATGTCGGAAAAAGGGTCGGGAGGGGTAAACGTCATCATATAATTATAGCGCAACTAGCAAGTTATGAACAGTGCGAGTATCAGACAGCAGTACTATTAACTATGAGACCAATCTGAGCTGCTTGTGTTATGAAACATTACTGTCCCTTTAATTTAGGGACATTTACTAACTTTCCCATTAATTTAGGAACATTCACTAACTTTGCCATTAGATTAGTAATGTGCTATTCAACATCAAGGTGTTAGTATGTTTCTTACATCAAAACATGTGCAATCGCAAATAGCGCAAAAATTTATGGCTTTCAAAAAAAAAATAGGGAATGTTTCACTTTCTTGCATTTTCGTCCTATGTTCCCCATAGACCAGGGCTCAAAATTTCCACTCGACACTAGCCAATGGCGAGTGAAAATTCAGCCCTGGCGAGTAGAAATTCAGCCCTGGTGGGTATGTTATGGATTGCAGTGGCGAGTAACTTTTCAGGTCTGGCTAGTAGCAAAGGACTTCATATTTTAAAGGGGAACTACCACCCTGCAATAACTTTAATTAATTCTTCATCTGGCAAACGGCATTAACTATTTGCCCATTCAGCAACTTACGGATTGTATGTGGCCATCACTTTAATCATCAATAAGCGTTGGGCAGATAGATCCGCCAATTTGATCCTCCAGCTTGAACGATTCCATACAATGTGTGGGGCGAACACAAACATACACATTTTCGCTTATGCGTATGTGTGGGGTTTTATCATCTCACTGCCCTATTTACGCGAATCATTGATGAATACCCGAAGGTAGCCATCAATAATGGCGGCAAAGAGAAGTGTGTTTGATACACTGCTTTTCCTGCAGCTTGATGAATCTTGGCCAAAGGAGCAGTAACCAGATTGAAGATGATATCTCTTGAACAAATGAAGTTCATAGGGGTCATTAGGATTTTCTTGTTCTAGTAAGGTAAGTAGGGGCGTTGTCATTTGTTGGTGGTTAGGGAATTATACAGATTAAGTCGATCTAGTTACGTACCTGGACTTGCTGCAGGAGTGTCTGACGTCTTTTCTGCACATGGAAATAAAATAAAATGCAGTTACTAAAAGGACGGCACAAACCATCTGCTTCTTACAGAGGATTAACACACGCGTTTCACAAGATGACTTCCACAGCCTCCGACACATTGGGGGCATGTGAATTAACCCTTTGAGTGCAGG
This sequence comes from Rhinophrynus dorsalis, assembly GCA_037306005.1. Taxonomy (NCBI): domain Eukaryota; kingdom Metazoa; phylum Chordata; class Amphibia; order Anura; family Rhinophrynidae; genus Rhinophrynus; species Rhinophrynus dorsalis. Next base: position 11,519,378 of record CM074719.1, read on the forward strand.
AGGGGTGCGCAACACCTTACTATGCAATGCATAATGTAATTCTCTGATACTGAAAGGGTTCAAACCTAGGTGGGACAATTCTTGGGCAACCAACTCCCCCAAAATGACACAAACAAAAATTCCTATTGATTTAATTGGGACTGTTAACCCTTTGAATGCTAGGGATGTCTCTTTAGGATTCAAGAACTTAAAAAGCAATATTTTGATCAATGTAAAATTGGGGCGTTTTTATTTCACCCCTAAAATGCAGTTGGTTTTCTCCAGAATTGCTCGTGTTCTTAGTACATTAACCCTTTGAGTGCCAGATGGGTACGTAACACATTGCTTTGCAGTGCATGGCTTACCCCTCTGGCACTCAAAGGGTTAAACCCACTGAGGCCGAGACACTAAAATGTCACAAAGCAAAAGTTCGACATATTCGGACAGTTTTTATATGATATGACAGACATATTCAAATACATGAAGGGATTCAACAAAGTGCAGGAGGGAAATACATTGCAAGAGGCCATAGTCTAAAACTAGAGGGACACAGGTTTAGATGTAATGTAAGAAAGTTTTACTTCACTGAGAGGGTTGTAGATAAGTGGAATAGACTACCAGCAGAAGTGGTAGAGGTTAATATAATGACGGGATGTAAGCATGCATGGGATAGGCATAAGGTTGTCCTGAACATAAGAAAAGACCAAAGACCAAATAAGGTTTGAGGTTTTTACAGTAGGAAAATGGGCAACTAGATGGGCTGAATGGTTCTTATCTGCTGTCAAATTCTATGTTTCTATGTTTTAATTCACTTTTAAATTTGTCTTAGGGTGACCAGTCCAATTCTAGTCAATACGCAGCAAGTGTAGTCAATTCTGCGACCTCCAGCCATTGTCGACTACACTACCCAGCATCTGCTTTGTTTGCTTTAGGACGCTGGGAGTTGTAGTCTCCAACAGTTGGAGGGGAAAACAATTGATAGACCTAGAACCCTTCTTAGCCTCAGGCCCAGGAGTAACAAGAAGGGCTGTGAGTGTCAAATGAAGCAACCAGTGTCTTAAAGTGGAACTACCACCCCACACATTCTTTAGCTTCACTAAGTCCCCATCTGGTGACTAGCTGCTTAGTAGCGCTAGTCACCAGAATAATTACCTTATTTAATAGATTTCTCCTCTCTTCCATGTGTGACAGTAGCACGGAGCGCGGACATCTTGCCATTGTGAAGTACGTGCGCCTGCGCTGTCAGTCCATGCCGGAGCCAAATGGCTCCTAGCAAAGCCTCCTAGACCAGAAAGGGACTGACAGGCAGGCGTGCGGACGTCACTATGGCAAGATGTCCGCGCTCTATCCTGCCTGTCAGCCGGGGAAGAGAGCAGAAATCTATTAAATAAGGTAATTATTTTGGTGACTAGTGCTGCTAAGCAGCTAGTCGCCAGATGGGGACTTAGTGAAGCTAAAGATTGTGTTGGGTGGTAGTTCCGCTTTAACATGGGTGAGGCTTAATCAGGGAGCAAGGGATTAGGAGAAAAAACTGTGGAAATTGCTCTGAAAATGGGTGGGGAAGTGGGCGGGGTAAGACTGGGGGCAATAATCTGGGATGTGCTGTATGTGGGGTTACCAGGATATTCACCAAGCTGCAGACTCAGCCCCTATTCTAAGAGAAGTAGTAATTAAAGAAGCAATAAACTTTTTAATGAAATAAATATACTGAAGGGCTTTTCCTGTGAGTAAAACAATGGCACGTCCACTTCTGGAAGATGTCTTTCCAGAGTTATTATAGTTTAAACAGTTTTTTTAACATTAACATTGCCCTCTAGTGGCCAGATTTCATATAGTTATTCTGTTGCATTCTATGGGAGAGGTGAGTCAATGTCATAGGAACTGCTGAGTCACTTCCTGTCAACTTAAACTTTCAGGAAGTAAGATCCCAGGATCTCTGTTTCCATTAAGTAACAGATTTCAATGGTTATAACTTTTGAATAACATCATGCCCAGGTGGGAGTACCCTTGTTTTAATTGGCATGACAAAACCCCATAAAATATAGGATTTCATAGAAAAAGAAAAGTTTAAAGCTCCTTGTCACAGTATGACAATTAACTAACCCCGTATCATTTTATATCATGTCTTCTTAAAGTGGAACTACCACTTTGTAACAAACAGGTGATTTTACAAGAACTTTAAAAAACACATATAGTTTTGTTAGCCACTTTAATTACAAACAATTGTTTATGAGATGTTTTGCTTTATTTTTTTGTCAGTTTATGTAGATGAGCTAGAACTTCATGGTAGGAAGCGGCAGTAGGGATGGGGAGCAGCGATGACAGTTCTTGCCAGAATTACACTAACTAACAAATAAATATAAATATATCAAATGTTTTAAATAAAAAATTTACCAAAATAAATATAAGTGCTTCTGAAAGCTGTTTCAGAATCACTTATTTGTTATAAAGTGACAGCTCTACTTGAAATACCACAGGGATTTTAAACAATGCAGGTAGAAGAGACGTAGACTCCTTGCTCACATACCTTTGCATTGGCCATCGTAGTCCACCTGTATTTTGGAGCCAGTCAGGCAGGCGTCGCGGTGAAGCTCGCAGTGGTTCAGGTAGGTCTTACCGTTGCTGCCACAAACGGGTCTTTTGTGGGATTTACATTTCTGAGAGAGAAATGAATTAAATTCAAGGAAAACATAATTAAAACTGCTAACACACCATAAATAGCAAATCTAATATAAATGAAATTAACCGATTCATTTCCAGAGGGGTAAGCAACACATTGCTTCTAGAATATGGAGTTACAGTACTGGGCACCAGTTCTCAAAAAATTACAAAATAATACAATATTGAACTGGAAAAAGTGCAGGGATGTGCAACAAAACTGAAAAAGGGAATGGAGGATCAGAGTTATAAAGAAAGACTAGCCAAACTGGGTTGATATGATTACCATTTGCACTTATATTCAAGGTCAATACAATGAACTATCAAATGAATTATTTATGCAAAGAGCTGGGCTAAGAACAAGAGATCATCTATTAAAGCGGAACTTTCAGGTAACAGCAAGTCTCCATGCATTCATTAAACACATGGCGACTAGCTTGAAAATAGATGTCTTACCATAAAAAAACACTTGTGTCTAAAGGAATCGGTCCCATTTGGAGACTGGAACTGAGGCTAGAGAGCAGACATCTTGTCTGTGCGCTGGCGCCGTCAGTCCCGGTCTCCACAGAGTAGACTGCTTTGCCCCGGAAGGGACTGACGGAGCAGGCGCACAGACCGCACTAACCTGCCCGTCAGTCCCAAAACGGGGTGGATTCCTTTAGACACACGTATTTTTTTACTGTAAGACCTCTATTTTCAAGCTAGTCGCCATGCATTTAATGAATGCATGGCGACTGGCTATTATCTGAAAGTTCCGCTTTAAGACCAGAGGAAAGGTGCTTTAGACTAAAACAAAGGCATGGATTTTTACAGTAACGGCAGTAAAGTTATGGAATTCTTTGCCCTGGGATGTTGTGATTGCTGACACTGTAACTGCTTTCAAAAAAGTCATGCATACCTATCTAGCAGATAACAATATTGAGAATTATGACAAATGGCTTCAAAGCAGATAGGATGTTGATCCAGGAAAATATCTGACTGCATTTTTTTTACCCACTTGGGGCTAAATTGGAAAAGGCCTCAGGATTTTTTATTGCCTTCCTCTGGATCAACAGGGGTGATTTGGAATGGGCTGGACTTGATGGACACATGTCTTTTTTTCAGCCTCGTCAACTAAGTTATGTCAAGATGAATAAGGTATGGAAAGCACCAAGGAATGAGGGGTTCTCCGAGCCCCCAAATTAGGACAGGACTTAAATCAAAAGACAGAAACAAACCTGCATTAATCCAGATACCCAAATTTGTGAACCCTGTGTAAAGTATATATTATAACTATGTGTTAACCCCTTAAGGACCATTGACGTGCCAGGGCCGTCACGGGGGTCCGGCACTTAAGGACCAGTGACGGTCCTGGTACGTCATGGAGTTCAGGGCTCCTGGTGTGGCTGCACGCCGCTTCGGAAGCCCTGAACTGGAAGTTTAAAAAAAAAAAAAAAAAAAAAGCCCCGTGGTCCTCAAGTGTCGGCCATGCGTGCAGGTGCCGGTCCTTAAGGGGTTAATAGATTTCAAACAAATGAGGGTTTTGTTGCATACTTTGGCCAAAGAATTTTTAAACTCGATTACCCCACCAAGGTACCCCCATGTCAAGCGAGACCTGTCCAAAATATATATATATATATATATATATATATATATATATATATATATATCACACAACGATTAAATTATTTTGCGGAAACGCATAGAACAGTGCTTAGCTTAAAAAAACTAAATTAAAACCCTACTTAAAATCAAACAACCCACCACTCAAAAAATATCTAGTATTTTTCTGATAACCCTCATCTGTTGGAAACCTATTAACACATAGATGTAATATAAATACTTTACAAAGGGTTTACAGTTTCGGATAATATGTATGAATTAACGCAGGATTGTTTCTGTCCTTTGCTTATGAGTTAACCCTTTGAGTGACAGAGAGAGGAATACTTCTCTGGCACTCAAAGGGTTAAAATCCATCTCTCTTCCATCAGGCAGAATCCCCGCCCCAGCCTCTTCACTCACCTCAATACACAGACAGGTGGGGTCCCCTTTCTCGGTCACGGCGCACTCACGGCCAGCTCCGCAGAACACATTGGCGCACACTTTAGACTTGCTCTTGGGCTCTTCCTATTAGGAGAGAAAAGCGTGAATTAAAATGCCGCTCCAAACTAAAGTTTCAATTATTTATAGTTCTGATTAAAGTATAACTAACACCTCCTAATTATAACCATCCACTTATCTTACTGTGGCCAGAAAATCCTAATGACCCCATATGAATCTTGCCCTTATGACTTTATTAAGGAGTTAATATCTTCAGTCAGTCCTGGATGTCATGTCCAGTGGAGGTCGGAAGGGCAACAATCACGCCCACTACGCATACTAATCTTAACCCTGTAAGGACCAGAGTGCATCGCACACTCCTCTGGTTCTTAAAGGGTTAAATAGTCTTATGTATGCTTCAGTTTGCCAGCAACTCTCACAGACCTGACATCCAGGACTGACTGAAGGGTAAACGTCATAAGGGTCATTAGGATTTTCTAGCCATAGTAAGGCAACTGGAGGTCAATGTTAACACACTTTACTTCTCCTTTAAAGGGAGAATACAACAAGCAATAAAGTGCCCTTATTTTATTGAAAGGGGATCTTTCACCCCTATAAAAGTTAGGCTTATTAGGAAAAGTATGTAGCGACAATGTTGAAAACTTTACTTAAAAAAAAAAAAAATACTTCCACATACGTTGTTCTTGCGGCGGTTTGCCGCACTGCCTCTGCTCTCTTCAGACTTCCCAGCCTCCTCTGATGATGGAGGATTTCTGTCTGTTAGCTGGAGCGATCTCACTGGCAGAGATCGATATGTACCCAATGAGATCGCTCCAGCTTACAGACAGAAGCCTCCGTCATCAGAGGAGGCTGGGTAATGGGAAGGGAGCAGAGGCAGAGCGGCAAGACCAGTGTATGCGGAAGTAGGGCGCAGGACACTCTGTAAGCAATAATTTTAGCCCAAACAGCGTTGTTTTTTTTGTTTTTTTAAAATAAATAATGTTTTCAACATTATCGTTATATACTCTACCTAATAAGCCTAACTTTTATAGGGGTGAGAGATATACCTCCCAAGTGTCCTGCTTTAGGAGGGACAGTCCCTCTTTGAGACCCAAATTCCTCTGTCCATCTTTCCCACCCTGGTGTCCCTCTTTTTTGGAGATCAGACTGTGTGGTGTGCATATAAGTGTATAACATTGTTCCCCAGCAATAAAACTCACATTAATGTTTGGTTAAACGTCAGTATATGTGTTTATAGATTACCCTGTGTAAATAAAATACTATGGACTTCCTCTAAATAATTTATTCAGTTACACAAAAAGGTGTCAGTAGGTCATGAAATGACTGAAAAATTCTCAGTAATGCTCCTCCCACCAGACACGCCCCCAGAAACACCATCTAAAACACAAGTGTCCCTCTTTGGCCATTTGCAATGTTGGGAGGTGTGGAGAGATCCCCTTTAAAGGAACAGTAAACTTTTTTTTATGAAAACATATGTTATAGAGCTTTTCCAGCTGAGTAAAACAAGGGGACTCCCGCCTCTGTCAGCTGTTTTATTCAAAAGTTATAACAGTTCAAATAACCAGGAAGTGAATTACTGTGTGTTTACTTCCTGATAGTTAGGACAGGAAGTGACTCAGCAGTTTCTATTACATTCTATAGAGAACTGTAAGTGACTGACTTTCCTGGCTATTAGAATGTAACAGAATAACTAATTGGAATTTGACCACTAGAGGGCACTGTTAATGTAGAAAAAGCACAGGTATAAACTGTAATCTCTCTGGAAATATGCATCTCTCAGCAGTGGGAGTACCATTAGAATAATCACCAGGAAATGCCCTACAATTAGGGTTGCCACCTTTTCTTCAAAAAAATACCGGCCATGGCTTTCCCTACATAGACTTAACGTTGGACAGAAGCCAATTTTTTACCGGTCTGCCGGTAAAATACCAGCTGGGTGGCAACCCTACCTACAATATATATCCTACAATATATATTTTTTCATTAAAAAAGTTTACTTTTCCTTTAATGGAATGATTTACCTAAGTAAGAGTCCTTCACACCACAGTCCGTTACCTTCATGCATTAGATCTATGTTGTAGGCCACTGCTAGTTATTTCAGTTCACAATCTAATAAAGATTACTGACCCTTACAAGCCATTCAATTCTATTGAAGGCTATACAAGAAGAAGGAATTTATCCCCCTAAAATGACACACAACCCCTTTTAATGCCCCCCAAACAACAGAGCTCCTGTAATCTTCCCCCCACTTCTTTTGTTGCTTTTGCCTGTAGCAGGTTCATAATGATGTGAGTCTGTTTTAACCATTTCAGTGCCAGAGGGATGTCCAATGCAATGCAGAGCACTACGTCGCACACCCGTTGCTTATAACAGGTTAACATGCACCAATGCTGGCTGTATCAGGCAGGAATACAATTTTAACTGGTAGATGTTTTCAGCGAACCCTGACTCAGACATTAGCTGGCTGGCTATGAAGCAGTTAAATTGTCAGGTAATCTCATTAACCAGTGCACGTGCTGTGGTCTGAGCCGGTCCCTTTACAAAATGTTCTCTGGCGCTAATGTTGCCATGGAAACCGAGAAGAAGCAAAAATAGAAAATGCAATAAAATAAATAAAACAAGGTAAAAAATGAGGACGAAGGTGCAAATTAAAGATGTGGCTTGCGTCACAGTATATAACTGTATATACAAGTACGTGGGTACCTTCCAAGTGATTATCAATAAGAATTATCTTTTGTTTAATTACAGTACAAGCAAAAATAATATTTATTATGAACAAACATGAACGAGTTTTGTGCCTTAATCCGCTGTGCACAGTTCACACGTAGCCTGCGCAAGGATAAAAAGTGTATCCACGAACGCCCTCCCACTACCTTAATACCCACCCCTGAGGCAAGCAGTGCAGAACCGCCATTTCTATTTACTTAATAAAAAGACTGTGTTTTACCAGGAAGAATACACTGAGATGTCTCTCTTTACAAGTATTTCCTGTAGTCTATAACTAAATCTCTCCCATACAATAACATAGGAACTGGAGAGTTTATCTCACTGGAGAAGTTATCTCCTCTTTATCACACCTTAGTACATCTCCCCCTGTAGTCTATAACTAAAGCTCTCCCATACAATAACATAGGAACTGGAGAGTTTATCACACTGGAGAAGTTATCTCCTGTTTATCACACCTTAGTACATCTCCCCTGTAGTCTATAACTAAATCTCTCCCGTAGAATAACATAGGAACTGGAGTGTTTATCTCACTGGAGACGTTATCTCTTTATCACACTTTAGTACATCTCCCCTGTAGTCTATAACTAAATCTCTCCCATAGAATAACATAGGAACTGGAGAGTTTATCTCACTGGAGAAGTTATCTCCTCTTTATCACACCTTAGTACATCTCCCCTGTAGTCTATAACTAAAGATCTCCCATAGAATAACATAGGAACTGGAGAATTTATCTCACTAGAGAAGTTATCTCCTCTTTATCACACCTTAGTACATCTCCCCTGTAGTCTATAACTAAAGATCTCCCATAGAATAACATAGGAACTGGAGAGTTTATCTCACTGGAGAAGTTATCTCCTCTTTATCACACCTTAGTACATCTCCACCTGTAGTCTATAACTAAATCTCTCCCATAGAATAACATAGGAACTGGAGAGTTTATCTCACTGGAGACGTTATCTCCTGTTTATCACACTTTAGTACATCTCCCTTGTAGTCTATAACTAAAGATCTCCCATAGAATAACATAGGAACTGGAGAGTTTATCACACCGGAGAAGTTATCTCCTCTTTATCACACCTTAGTACATCTCCCCTGTAGTCTATAACTAAATCTCTCCCATAGAATAACATAGGAACTGGAGAGTTTATCTCACTGGAGAAGTTATCTCCTCTTTATCACACCTCAGTACATCTCCCCTGTAGTCTATAACTAAATCTCTCCCATAGAATAACATAGGAACTGGAGAGTTTATCTCACTGGAGAAGTTATCTCCTCTTTATCACACCTCAGTACATCTCCCCTGTAGTCTATAACTAAATATCTCCCATATAATAACACAGGAACTGGAGAGTTTATCTCACTGGAGAAGTTATCTCCTCTTTATCACACCTCAGTACATCTCCCCTGTAGTCTATAACTAAATCTCTCCCATATAATAACACAGGAACTGGAGAGTTTATCTCACTGGAGAAGTTATCTCCTCTTTATCACACCTCAGTACATCTCCCCTGTAGTCTATAACTAAATCTCTCCCATAGAATAACATAGGAACTGGAGAGTTTATCTCACTGGAGAAGTTATCTCCTCTTTATCACACCTCAGTACATCTCCCCTGTAGTCTATAACTAAATCTCTCCCATATAATAACACAGGAACTGGAGAGGTTATAAATGTCCTAAATAAAGTTATATCTGGTAATGTAACTCTTTGAGTGCCAGGAACGTGTTCAAATGTATTGCTCTCAAAAGGTTAAGCTATAAAATCTATTAGTCCAATCAGAGAGGAAAGCTACATCTTATAACAATTCAGTAAATTGCTTGCTAATGGATTTGGGAACAAACAGGGCGGCAGTTCTCCTCTCTGTTTATGTCACAGGGCCATATGTGCAGACTTAATGGAGTGAATCTGAAATCTGTGTTTATTTGTGAGCTACCCCCACTGCCGCCAGCCGTGCACTACAGACAGCGCTGGTGAGGAAGGGGTTAAGGATGAAGCATTCACACAAATCCCCCCCCCAGGTTTATAATGAGCTGCAGCTGCAAACGCACAGCTGGAGCTGTAGGACGGGGGCCAATCAAAGAGCTCGGTTGAACAAGTCTTGGACCAATCAGATCTTGCCAAGTACTGCAGTGTCATGGGACTTTAAAGGGGCCCCAGCAGTGGAGAGTGTAATGAGGATATTTCCTGCCCAAAACTTTACACGCCTGAGAGTATGAACACCACAAAAAAACACAAAGGGGATGTACGCACAAAGCGATGTGGAGAAACTTTATAGGGAACAAATACAAGATTGAAATGGCACTTTTAACCATTTGCATGCTAGCGAGGTCTCCAACGCATTGCTTCTCAATGTGTTGGCGGCCTCACTAGCATTCAAAAGGTTAAAAACTTAATTTAAGCTTTGGACGCCACTCTGGGTTAAAACGATGGGAAGTTTTAGCTGTATCCTATGTTGGTTTGATGCAGAATTGCATTTCTCTGGTTTCCTGAATATATAGAACTGGCAACTTTTCTGGAAAAAGATTGGCCCTCCTATTACTGGTATCCTATATAATAATTCGCTAAATCGTGTGTAACGCCCAACATGCGCAGTACACACTGCTGCGCGTGCTGCAGTCATGCGCAGTACAGACTGCCAGCGCCGCGGCTGATACAGAGCTGGGCGCTCCGAAGGAGCGTCCAGCTCTGTATCAGCCGCGGCGCGTGCAGTCTCCGCTGCGTGTGACTGCCCCGCGACCGGGTGGCAGTGGCACTGTGGCCTGTGTAACGAGCTGTTCAACTAGTATTATTATAATTGGGTTCAAGGTCTGTTTGTACCAGCCTGGGTTTAAAATACGGACAATATGGCAACGCACCCATACGTATACATAAAAAAAATAAAAACGTCTGACTCAAATGGGCTTTGTATTTTGATACATATAGTGCAATTGTCTTCCTCCAAATGTAGAAACCTTTTCTTGATACATGTGCCTCTAAATTAAGGGTGAGCAACCTACGACCCTCCAGCGGCTGTAATCCAACAACAGCTGGAGGTCTGCAGGTTGCTCTCCACTGGACAATGGGCTGTATTCCATAAGCTTTTATTATGCATTGATATATTGTATTTGTATCTTCTAGACCAAGTCCAGACATATAAATGTAGCAGTGTTCATCGACTCCCACATCAAAGGCCAGTCTGTTTAACACACACACATTTCCCCACCCGTCTGTTCTCTGTAGATTTTCCCACCCGCCTGTTCTCTGTCTCTCCAAGAAGTCTGAACAACTGCAAACTGAACTGGAGAAAAATATCTTGTTCTTAACTCCTTGAAGGATTAAAAGGAGTCTCAAATCAATGTTCTGCTTCTGTGGCCTTCTCTAATATGTGCGTAGCTCCCAAGTGTCCCTCTTTAGGAGATATTATGGGTCCGTACCTCCCAAGTGTCCCTCTTTAGGAGATATTAGGGGTTCATACCTCCCAAATGTCCCTCTTTAGGATATATTAGGGCTCCATACCTCCCAAGTGTCCCATTTTAGGAGATATTAGGGGTCTGTACCTCCCAAGTGTCCCTCTTTAGAAGATATTAGGGGTCTGTACTTTCCAAGTGTCCCTCTTTAGGAGATATTAGGGGTCCATACCTCCCAAGTGTCCCTCTTTAGGAGATATTAGGGGTCTGTACCTCCCAAGTGTCCCTCTTTAGAAGATATTAGTGGTCTGTACTTCCCAAGTGTCTCTCTTTAGGAGATATTAAGGGTGTATGCACCCAAAACAGAAGCGTTTAATTTAAAGGAACACTTATGCTTAAAAAATATCCATTAAAGCGGAACTACCACCGCATAACAAGTTTATCTTAAATAACTCCCCATCTGGCTACTCGCTGCTTAGTAGCGCTAGTCACCAGAATTATTACCTTATTAAATAGATTTCTCCTTTCTTCCCCGGCTGACAGGCAGGACGGAGCGCGGACATCTTTCCATAGTGACGTCCTCGCGCCTGCTCTGTCAGTCCCAGACAGCTCTAGGAGGCGTTGCTAGGAGCCGTCTGGCTCTAGAAGGGACTGACAGCTCAGGCGCATGGATGTCACCACGGCAAGCTGTCTGCGCTCTGTCCTGCCTGTCAGCCAGGGAAGAAAGGAGAAATCTATTTAATAAGGTAATAATTCTGGTGACTAGCGCTACTAAGCAGCTAGTTGCCAGAAGGGGAGTTATTTAAGATAAACTTGTTATGCGGTGGTAGTTCCGCTTTAAATACCCTGCATTTCATGGTACAATCTGTAAAGATTCTCTAAATTCTAGTCTTTTTATAGGTGTCACTGAAGTTCTGGATTGTCTGTAAAATGGCCTGACGTATGGTAACAGCTTTTCAGAATAGAAGAGCGATGTGTACAAATCCCGATATATTAACTGCCTTACCTCTTGTCTCTCATTACAAACTGTACAAACAAAATTACCCAAACGCTGTTTGAATAGAACAGTCTGTACTTGAATTAAAATGAACAAAGCAGGTTTAGGATTATATTTTAAGGCTGTAAGATAAAATAAATTAGTTTAACCCTTGAGTGACGGAGAGGTATCCAACGTATGAGTTGGATACGTCTACAGCACTCAGTCATTAAACTTATTTATATTATGTGATGGATAGCTCTCTGGAACTCAAAGGGTTACCAGATCTTAGTTGTAACTGCATAATATTTAAAATTATATCAACCAATTTCATTTTAGATGTCAACAGAGAGATGTCCAACACATAATGAAGCAATACGCTGTGATAACTTTTAGATGAAGCCTCTCCCACCAGTGTTTTACTCAGCAGGAAAAGCATGATTACAATAGGACTGATGTGCTTAGGAGGAACTGGGCCAAAAAAAAAAAAACCCAGCACAAGAGGGGTAAAATGAAAACTACCATAGGGGCTTTTAAACCCTTGAATGCTAGGAAGGTCCCAACGCGTTGCTGAAGCACTCTGTTGGAGTCCTCTCTATAAATTAAGGGGTTCAAATTCCAATTTAAATCAATGGGAAATCAGGTAAGTGTATTGGTCCACCATGGCTGAAGGGGATCTATCACCCCTTTACAACTTTGTGTAAATAGTTTTCTTATATAGCGAATATAATTTAAAGTTGATTCATTTTTTTTTAACCCTTTGAGTGCCAGAGGGGTACGCAACGCATTGCTTTGCAATGCGTTGCGTACCCCTCTGGCATTCAAAGGGTTAAACCGCTTGTTTGCAGAAATTAGAAGAATACAGCCCCGCCCCTACTTCTGGGCAGGCTGCAGTTACCTGATCCTTGCTGAAGGCCGTGCTCTGCCTCTCTCTCTATCCAGCCTCCTCCAATGACGGAGGCTGTCTGTCTGTAAGCTGGAGCACTCTCATTGGCCAGAAATCGATCTCTGACAATAAGAGCGCTCCAGCTTACAGACAGACAGCATCCGTCATTGGAGGAGGCTGGATAGAGAGAGGGGAGCGGAGGCAGTGCGGTAGACTTCGACAAGAACAGTCTATGTGGAAGTAGGCGCGGGGCTGTATTTCTGCAAACAAGCAGTTTAAAAAAAAAATGAATAAACTTTAAAGCATATTCACTATATAAGAAAACTATTTACACAAGGGGTGATAGGTCCCCTTTAATGAAAAAAAAAAGAATTACTCAAGTTCTGCTTTGCAGTTCATCCTTATTACAGTGTGTGTGTGTGTAAATATATATATATATATATATATATATATATATATATATATATATATACATATATACACACACACACACACACACATATACACACACACACTTTAAATGAAGGACCCTTTTCTAGTTGCTGTATATAAATAAAAGCCGTGTATTTAAACGAAGACATAAAAGTCACGATATCCCAGGCTCCGGAATGTTTTCACAGCTGGTAGGTGACGTACCCCACACAGTGCCAGGATGAGAGGCGACTGCTGGAAGATAGAAGCCAGATCCCCCCTGTGTTACTGCTCAGCAGACGTTAGTGCGCCCTGACGTCATTCTACCAAGAGAATAAGCCACAGTGTGTTGTCAGCTCCAGATTACCCCCAGACATGTGACATCATGCAGCCAGCCCTAAAGTCACCAGCCCGACTGGGCAGTGCCGTCTGTAACCCTTCAGCTTTCTCACAAGTGTCCCCCTTCAGGCGGGACAGACCCTCTTTGAGACATATGCTCCGACAGGGAAATCCTTACACATGTGCGCTGTTAGGGGGACTTAAAGGGTTAGTAATGTCTTACTGAAATAAAAAGTAATATTGTAGCTGTACAAAAAATACTGTAAAATCTCAGGTATAATACGCACTTGTGTATAATACCCAAAATTTAGGGGAAAACAAGAGCGCCTGTGTATAATACACACTCTTGTTTTTCCCCATTGCTTCAAAAAAAATGTAATGCTGGCGATCCCTTCCTCCACCGGCGCTATCCGCTTTCATAATAATGTTATAAAGCTCACTGAGGTCTGTAGGCAAACTTCATGTGCATCTGGGTAAATCTCTGCGGGCGGCATGCATGCCTTTCAGGACCTTCCGCCTCAAGCCAATGGTACACAGGGTGTTACTATTGGCTGGAGGCAGAAGGTCCTGAAAGCCATGGAAGGAAGCGGGCGGGTGGCCGGCAAAGGCAAGCATGCCGCCCTCAGAGATTTACCCAGATGCACATGAAGTTTGCCTACAGACCTCAGTAAGCTTTATAGCTTTATTATGAAAGCGGATAGCGCCTGGGGAGGGAGGGAAGGGATCGCCAGCATTAAAAAAAAAATCTTAAAAATCTCTTGTGTATAATACGCACCCCCCACTTCACATAAGGTGAAGTGGGGTAAAATTGTGCGTATTATACCCGAGATTTTACGGTAAGTTCATAGATGCCACTCCGATATCTCAAACCTTTATGATTTGAGAGATATACGGTGATACAGTTCCCCCCTCCCTCCCCTTTCATTGACAACGGCGCTCTAGCTGACAGAAGCTGATCCTGGTCCCGGAACCAGCAGGCGGCTCTTCAGCAGAGCCGAGATACCACAATCTACAAAGAAATACTTAATTGGAACGGTCTACAAAGTGTGCATGCAAACCAGGCACACTTTGTAGACAGTCCCAATGAAGTACTTCTTTGTAGATTGTGGTATTTCGGCTCTGGTGAAGAGCCGCCTCGAGTCGGCCAACACAGATCGGCTTTAGAGCTGACATCACTGAGGGGGGAACTTTATCACCGTATATCTCTCACACCATAAAGGTTTGAGAGATCGGAGTGGCATCAATGGACTTATTTTTTGAATATCTACAATATTACCTTTTATTTCTATAAAACATTACTAACCCTTTAACCCCTTACAGCCTGAGGACATACATGTACGTCCCGAGCGGATGTCCCAGGTGGACAGAGGACGTACATGTATGTCCCAGAAGTCATTTCATATAATGAAGAAAAAAAGTTTGGCGGACGTTAAGTGCTGGCCACGTGCGTGCGCGGCGGCCGCTCACTAAGGAGTTAAGGACCGCAGCCACAGGGGACAGAACAACAGTACCATTATTTTAAATGGTGCTTTGAAATGCGTTGACAACCTATCAAGCAATGAAGGGGTTAAAGGTACCATTTATAGGCAGTGAGTTAAAACCACGATTTGTGATCAAGAGTCACAGGCTTCCGGGGTACCATTCCAGTCCACTGCCAGCCTAGGGGATCAGTTTTGAGGCCAGAAGAAATTTTAGGGCTGCCCAGTGCGGTCTACTTTCATAGGAGCTCCCACTGGAGAAGACTCAGTGAAACGCGATAATTGCCCTTTACCATGTCATTCCCTCCCATTTTCACTGTCTCCATGTAACTGATAAACCCCACATTCCCTGTGTATATGGATCTGTCACACAACACAGCAGCTCTGTGCACGGAATAGTCATAGATCTAATAATGAGATCTGTCCACGGCTGATGTGTCCTGTAAATGAATTCTCATTACACAGTATATGTCTGTGATCATTCCTGTGCCTGAGTTTCTTGTATATGAGGGTAAAGTAGATAATATACAGGAATCACAGGGAAGTACAGCTGTGGAGGGTACCAGTATACATATTTATATAGTACTAGTATCAAAGCCCGTATACACGGGCTGGAGTGCACCCAGCAGCCCCGGCTACTGCCCCGGAGCAGAGACAGGTGGTGAGCCGCCCAGAGCTCCCTGCTCCGGATCAGCGCGTTTGGCGAGTCTCTTGCCGAACGCGCTGATCCTCAAAGGGGAGCTCCAGACGGCTCACAGCGAAGCTCCCTGTGTGCGAAACCATAAACACACAGTCTCTACTGCTCATGTGCGGTTACGCTCACAGGGAGCGACGCATTCTATCACTTTATGTTACAGGATATCTATATCACTCTGCAGGCAGTGCTGACATTTAAGAACTGTCTATCCCGTCCTGTCCATCAGTAGCACATTACACGGCTGGACAGGGTCAGCTTGAATGACCTGCTGTCCTACATGTGTTCACCATAAACATTTTTAGGACGGAACAGGGAGCAAGAGGTGAAGATTTTACGGCACCATGAGGAGGGTCTGCACTGACCCTCAGTGACCCAGAACACCTACCTACCACTAGTCAGCTCCCGTTTGTCCAGTACCCTCCATTCTATGGATCACGTCACCTTGTATACCAGTTCGGCTCAGTACTAAATCTATCATTCTTAGCATTTGGGGGCCAGATGGGTGTAATTTGTTGCCAGGCAATATTTTGAGGGCAGCTCTGCAAGTCAAAGGGACGAATCCAGTTAAAAGTTTTACCCTTTCTGTCACATCATGCAGAGTTCCCTCAGATCTGAAAGCCAGATGGATCACAACAAGGGACATCTAAAATGCATTTATGTGTGTGTGTGTGTGTATATATTTGTGTGTGTACATGTGTGTATATTATATATATGTGTATATAGAAAGTTCAAAAAATGGGGCAGCACCAGTGGGACTTCTCTAAAGAAATATTTATTAGCGAAATGACAATCTACAGGTCAGGTCATAGTATATATATATATATATATATATATATATATATATATATATATACTAGTTTAAAAGCCCATGTACACGGGCCACAATGCCACCCAGCAGCCTTGGCTGGTGGCCGGATCCTCTGTGCTCGCCAAGAGGTCCCAGGAAGATGTGCAGAGAGGACTCCGGCCTGAATTCGGAGCGCACCAATCGGAATCAGCCGCAGAGAGTTCAGGCAGTCTGTACTGTGCATGACGGCTTCTGACAAACATCCTAGCGAATTATTATATAGGATATACGTATATATGTATGTGTGATCGTGTGTGTGTTTGTATGTGTGAGTGAGTGAGTATATTTGTCTGTGTATGTGTGTATATATCTGTGTGTGTATTTGTATGTGGGTGTTTGTGTGTCTGTGTTTATATGTTTGTCTACATGTGTGCGTTTGTGCATATGTGTATTATGCGTGTGTTTATGTGTACATGTGTGTATATGCATGTATGTCTATGTATATGTGTATATATCTGTGTGGGTTTTCTTGTATCTGGAGTTGTCTGTATATGTGTGTCTACATGTGTGCATTTGTCTATATGTGTATATATAATTGTGTGAGCATAAGGAAAACCCTGTCCCACTTCATCACGGGAGCAGGTTTTTCCATATACTGACACACACAATATTGTCCCTCATCGCAAACTGTCCAGTCAAATGACCAGCATTCGTATCTGAGGGAACTCTGCCTGATGGGATGGAAACGGCCGTGAGGGGAAACTTTTAACTGAATTTTGAAAAAGAATATGAAGATAAAGGATTTGTAAAATATTTACAGAACATACTATGAACTATAAAACATTAAACTGAACAGTCTTATTTAGATTTATCTTTTTGACATTAATAACCATTTAAGTTGTGCAGTGTGATTAGGGAACATTTGAAGCCGGCAACAGGAAATTGAAGAAAGTATAATGAATTAACCCTGTGTATAAATTATGTTTCCAGTGCATTGCTTGCTAATGTACTGGACATTTCGCCAAGAGGTTAAAACTTGGACTTCCAAATAAAGTATTTTCCTGACCACATTCGTTATATTCTGTGTTTTCATGGACTTATGAAGGAGCCACTCTAATGATAATAAACCTGTCTCAGTCATTATATCTGTAAGTGCTTCTCCCTTATCTTAAGTGCATTTCCGCTGCGTCTCCCAGTGGGCCCCAGACCCAGTCCAACCTCCCAGACCCACTAAAGTGGGAACATATTTCCGTAAAAGCGGTCTAGACACTGAAATCTTTCACTGGGAGGGGCAAAGATTCCGTAAGCTCTGCTTTCCACTGCAATAAAATGGCATTAAAAATGTATGAATTATAGGAAAACTATTAAAAGTACAAGATCTGGCCTCCATTTTAAACCTTTGAATGCCAGAAGGGTATGCAACGCATTGCTCTACGAAGGTTAACCCTTTGAGTGCCAGAGGGGTACGACCATCAATCTCCATAGGATGGTGTAGCAACAGCGCCACTGTAATTTTTCAGGTTACTGTGATATTGCACCTAAAAATTCAAGTTTGAGCGGTTATAAGTTTTTAATAAAATGTCTCACAGCAGTGGGAGTCCCCTTGTTTTATTCAGGGACATAAACCCTACAACATATATTTTTATACATCTTAAGTATTATTATCCCTTGAAAGCAGAGATAATGATACAATGTTGCAGTCTCCCTGCAGCACTGAGTGCTCTGTATGCTGTAGTGTTGGCTTCTCTACATTGTGTCAATGTCTTTTTTATAACTTATCTGTTTTACATTGTATCACTAGCCACAATGTCACAGCCCCACACAGAAACAGGTTCAGAGTGTTCCCTGTCAGTGACATAACAGTGTTAGAAAAACAAGAAATGGATGAAGATGAAAATTAATAATACAAAGTATCAGCAATTTAACTTAACGTACTGTGCACTTATTATATATAAAACAAGAAGGAGGGTGACTGTCACTTTAATGCAGGACGCTTATGACAATGTCATTCTGGTGGATTGCGAAAGGAAGCAGTATAACCCTGCAGTGTGTGTAGTTCATAAACATTCTGTATATAAATGGGAGGTTTGTTCAACTTAAATGTTTCAAAATTGAAATATTTATATATAAAAACTACAGAACAAGCCGTCAGCCCAGGAAACCTAGTGGTGATGTCACTTGTATGTTCAGAAGGGACAGGAAAGAAATTGTGGAACAAATCAAACGCAGGGTACAACAGATATTCCCTAATTCCCATTTATTTACGTGGATAGTTTAAACTTTTGAATGGTAGTAATGGGTTCAAGGGCAAAATGATCCAAATAAATTGTAGTTTTCTTATAGGGTATTTGGTGTTCACCAGAATTACTGCACAGTTCATCTGAAAATATAGTGCTTAGTGTGTGTGTGGATATGTATGTGTGTGTGTGTGTGTGAATGTGTGTGTGTGTGTGTATGTATGTGTGTGTGTGTGAATGTGTGTATGTATGTGTGTGTGTATGTATGTGTATGTGTGTGTGTGTGTGTATATGTGTGTGTGTGTGTGTGAATATGTGTGTGTGTGTATATGTATGTGTGTGTGTGTGAATGTGTGTGTGAATATGTGTGTGTATATGTGTGTGTGTGTGTGAATATGTGCATATGTGTGTGTGTGTGTGTGTGTGTGTGTGTGTGTGTGTGTGTGTGTGTGAATATGTGTGTGTGTGTATGTATGTGTGTGTGTGTGTGTGTGTGTGTGTGTGAATATGTGCATATATATGTGTGTGTGTGTGTGTGAATATGTGTGTGTGTGTATGTATGTGTGTGTGTGTGTGTGTGAATATGTGCATATATATGTGTGTGTGTGTGTGTATATGTGTGTGTGTGTGTGTATGTGTGCGTGTGTGTGTGAATATGTGTGTGTATATGTGTGTGTGAATATGTGCATATATATGTGTGTGTGTGTGTGTGAATATGTCCATATATGTCTGTGCATGAATATGTGTGTATATGTGTGTGCATGAATATGTGTGTATATGTGTGTGCATGAATATGTGTGTATATGTGTGTGTCTGATCATGAGTGTGTATATTTGTGTCTCTGTGCATGAGTGTGTGTATATGTGTATATATTTGTGTCTCTGTGCATGAGTGTGTATATATGTGTATATCTGTGTGTGTCACTATTTTAGGAAGTGGTGACCACAGGAAGAAAGCTGGGACCGGTGTAGAAGACCCAGACGCAGGGTTCACAAGTCCCTTATCAGGAATCAGACTTTCCCCTCCGCCAGTCTGAACAATGTGCTGAAATGAGCCAAGACTCCCCGTGTGAGGAATGTACTGCGGGCAGAATCCAACAGAGGCCCCCGGACTAAATCTCACAATACCTGCCCAAGACACCCACAGGCAATACCCACCAAGACACAAGGGTGCAATTCCGGGACTCATCAACCACACCAAAAATAAACAATTCCAGACTCCCCCTAATGGGGCTTTTAACCCCTTGAAAGCTAGAGACACTTCCAATGCACTGCTTCGGTAAAAAAAAGCCAATATTTAACCCTATGAGTGCATTCAAAGGGCTTATTAAATCAACCCCTCAGCCTGCTTCCTTTTGTGTATGGAAGCTTGTAATTATGGATAAGATATTACAGTGGGTAATTGATGGAGATTAGCACTGTCCTCTCCCTAATGCCTGAAGATTCCATAGCGATTATTACTGAGACACTCCTTACTCATTATCTAATAGTAAACTATGGTCCTAAGGCCTAGCAATGTCTCACAGCACAAACACACCTGTCATCATCAGATTTAACACTTTGAGTGCCACAAGGGACATTGTGTCAGTATAAGGAAAACCGCGCCCGTCTTGGTCATCACTGGAGCTGTGGGGCATTTGTGTCTGTATGTGGAGGCAAGCCTCCCTGTCTAGCCAGGCCCCATACACAGGTACTGATGGCGGCCCTGAGGCTTGGTGACGTCAGTGTGGAGTGTTGGTAAATCCACTGTCAGTGCGCTCTTATACAGATTAGCGCAATCTCCTATGTGCGCCTCAATGCTGACGTCTCCCAGCCTTGCAGGGATTACCAGAGGGCCATGGATAGGTTCAGAGCTATGGTAAATATTTTCCCATAGACCTCTGGGTACAGCTTACCATTTAAAAGGGTCTTGCATGTACACTGTACTTTAACCCTTTGAATGCCAGAGGGGTGAACAAAATATCGTTTTGCACCCCCCCCAGGCACTCAAACTGTTAAGTAATTTTGATAAATGTCTCAAAAAGTGAGGGTGCAGTAAGGTCTGTAATCTGTCAGAGATAAGACAACAGCCTTTCAGAATGTTAAAGAGCTGGTTATTAACGTTAGTAAATTAACTGCCTCTTATCTGGCCTTTCATTACAAGCTGAACAAAAAAGGTAATCCGTCACAGGCTATATATACAATGCAGCTTTCAACACATGAATTAGTAATGCAAGTTTATGTTTGGATTTTAGGGATCTATGGAGCGATGCAGAAAACGTGCGCAATCGCTATTTCCCGCGTGAAACCATTAGGCAATAGGTTTGCGCATGATTTTGTTGAATTGCGCATGAAAATTCAAGATTAGCAAAAGACTGCATAGATTTTTTTTTGTGGGCGTGGCTAAGATTAACGAATCTGTGTGAGTGGAATAGCGGATGCGCCTACTGCAAGAACTGCTATTTCAGATTAATTTATTCGTCTGTGTAGTGTTGTCGTAAAATGGCATTTTTTATGCGCAATTCAAGAAGCATTTGGTATTTAGCTTCCTGGATTAGAACATGCGCAAAATCTATCTGCGCATAAAAATGCCTTTATCCAATGCGAACGTTTCTTGCTTCGCGCCACTAGACTCAAAGAGATATTTTAAAAGTACTGCGCATAGGCTATTATAAATATACAATAACATTTTCACATACAGATATCGGTATCCCTTTAAGAGCGTCTTTGCACATATAATAGACACGCCAGCAGTCAGTCACTGTCTATGTTAGTTTTTTCACAATTTGGCAACTTCAGAATATCAGGGTATTGAAACCTCTTATTAAAGGGATAGTAATGTTTCACTATAAAAGCAGCTCTAATTAATCATCATAGTATTTGGGTCATGAAGAGTGTTATTTCAATACTGTCAGAGTTGTAGTACAAGAGTAACTGAATGATAAAGTATCCCCTCCCGTCCCTTTTACTGATGTAACACTGCTCACCTCAGAGAAGCAAGACTGTCCGGATGGATCACAGAGAGGGACAATCTTCAGTGATCATAAGGAAAAAACTTAAAAACCTCTCGGGGGGAAGGGCTTTCATTGTTCTCACAGTAAGAAGATTACCCCTTGCTGTGATCTGTCCTGTCAAGAGACCAGATTCCACATCTGAGGTGATCAGTGTTACACTGGGTAAAAGGGGCGGGAGGGGGATACTTTATCATTGAATTACTCTTGAACTACAACTCTGACAGTAATGAAATAACACTCTCCACGGCCCAAATACTATGAAGATTAATTGGAGCTGCTTTTATTGTGAAACATTACTATTCCTTTAACCTCTTAAATGCTAGCGCATTATCCAATGCATTTAAGGGTTAAAATTATTAATCCAGCTGGGTTTACTTTTACTGATCTTTATTTATATTGTTCTCCCCACCCTTTACCAATTTTCACTCTTGCCATCTCTGCTGGGTAGCAATTCTGGGTATTCTACGTTCCAGGAAACATTTCCCATCCTCTTGTATCGTCAGACAGTTAACAAGGTATGAGAAAATACGTTCCCTGTGGTTACAGTCAACATTCCTTCCTTCCAACATTTGGTTGCAATTAAAATGCCTCAAACACAAAGAAAAAAAATAAAGCAGATTAACCCCTTCAGTGTCCGTATGTGCGGGCAGTCGCAAGGAAATGCTTGTTTTTCAAATCCAGAGTTTAACATTTTGAGTGCCAGAGGGGTACGAAATGCATTACTCTGCAATGCGTTGCACAGCCCTCTAGCACTCAAAGGGTTAAATGGTTTCTGCAAAGCAGCCGGTTGAAGATGGCTCCTGGTCTCTTCGTCAGTATCACTTTCAGAGACACAGAGGCTGATTTACTAAGTAGAAGAAGAGGAACAATTCTGGACTTACTTAAAGGGATAGTAATACTTAAAATGTAAAAAAAAAATATGTTGTAGGGTTTATCCCCCTGAGTAAAACAAGAGTAGTCCCACTGCTGAGAGGTGTTTTATTCAAAAGTTATTAATTTTCAAAGTTGAATTTTTAGATGCAATATCACAGTGGCCTGAAATTGTACAGTGGCGCTCTTGTTACACCATCCTATGGAGATTTATGGTCCCGGGACCAGAGCTGTGCACAGGATCGTGTAGCAACAGCGCCACTGTACAATTTCAGGCCACTGTGATATTGCAC
The DNA here is from genome assembly GCA_037306005.1 of Rhinophrynus dorsalis. Classification (NCBI taxonomy): domain Eukaryota; kingdom Metazoa; phylum Chordata; class Amphibia; order Anura; family Rhinophrynidae; genus Rhinophrynus; species Rhinophrynus dorsalis. Next base: position 11,542,134 of record CM074719.1, read on the forward strand.
CTAAAAAATTCAACTTTGAAAATTAATAGCTTTTGAATGAAACACCTTTCAGCAGTGGGAGTACTCTTGTTTTACTCAGGGGGATAAACCCTACAGCATATTTTTTTTACATTTTAAGTATTACTATCCCTTTAAATGGACAGTAATGTCCCATACAATTTTTTAGAGTTTTGTACAGATTAAAAAAATAAGCTAAATGCCATAAATTTAATCCGCTAAAGTTCCCCCCCTCCCTCCTCATTTCCTGACGTCAGCTGTAAGCTGACAACAGGAGTTCCCGGTCTGGGGACCAACAAGCGGCTCTTCAGCAGAGCAGCACTGGCACGATTTAAAAAGAATTACTTCTTTGTAACGGTCTACAAAGTGTGTCTGGTTTGTAAGCACAGTTTTTAGACCGTTCCAAAGAAGTAATTCTTTTTAAATCACGCTATTGCGGCTCTGCTGAAAAGCCTCCTCGTTACAGCTGACAGGAGAAGATGGACTTTAGCTGAGGATATCTCTCAAACCATAGCGGTTTGAGAGATAGGATTTGTGGCATTTAGCTTATTTTTTTAAGCTCTACAAAACTCTAGAAAATGTTTATGGGACATTACTGTCTCTTTAATGTAATTAGGCACAGTGAGACACCAGGAAGGCAAGTTAATGTTTGGTGGAGAATGATGCTCACTTCGGTGTGTAAACCAGGGTGCCACGGCACGTTGGTGTGGCACAGACATCCACGTTAGGTGATTTTTATTTTCGATAAAAAAAAAAACGCAGGATTTCAAATGTATATTTATGGCAGTGATTCTCAACCAGGGTGCTGTGGCACTTTGGTGTGCCCCGAACATCAGCTCAGGGTGCACCATGTTTTCTATGAAGACTAACAAAAATGGACATTTAAATAAAGATTTATAGAAATTGTTATGCACAATATGTTTAGTTTTGTTATTATGATTGTAAGACCTAATAATAACTGTATATGTATGTATTGTACCCTTCTTATGCCCTTGATAAAGTACATTAAATATGTTAGGTGCCCCAAATGTTCTAGATTGTGTGTTAGGGGTGCCTCAAGCAAAAAAAGATTGAGAACCACTGATTTATGGAAAGTAGTATACACAAAATGTTTGTTTTTGGTGTTCTGATTGTGAGACATAAACGTAACAATATTTTATTTATTTCTACCATTCGGGGCAACCTTGATAAATCCTATATAATAATTTGCTAATATATGTTTGTCAGAAGCCGCCATGCGCAGTACAGACTGCCCGAGCCGTGGCTGATAACGGAACGCAGAGAGGACTCCGGTCTGAATTTGGCTGTACTGTACATGACTGCACCGCTGCCGTTGCTGCCTGGCACGGTGGCCTGTGTACACGGGCTGTTCAACTAGTTAAATATAAAATGTTAGGGTTGAAAAGTTTGAAAATTCAAGACTACGTGTTAGGGGTGTATTGGGCAAAAAAGACTGAGAGGAACTGGTGTTACTGTACAAAAAAGGGACCACACAGGTTGTCAGAGAAAGTGGAATATGTAGGGCTATTTGTGTGCAGGAATTTACAGTAGACGACAGATGTACTTGTACTGATCTATAGCCCATATGATGGGCTGTTTGCACAAAATAAAAATTAAGGGGTTCTGGGACTACACTATGGGGATGACATTAAAATGCTCATCGATTTAATGTAAACCTGTCATGTTGAATTTAAGTTTGCTTTAAAGGGGAACTACCACCCCGCAATAACCACCACTTGGCTCCAAAAGGGAATGACAGCGCAGGCGCACGGACGTCACTGTGACGAGATGTCCGTGCTTCCTGCTCCTGTGAGCATCGGTAAAACGGCAAAATCTTTGGAACCAGGTAATATTTCTGGCGACTAGCGCTACTAAGCAGCTAGTCGCCAGATGAAGAATGAATGCATGTTAAGTTATTGCGGGGTGGTAGTTCCCCGTAAAACTTCATTCACAGCTGCCAATCTGCTATGTTATCCAACTGACCAGAAGACACATGATAGGAGATAATGATACTTTCACTTCTGAAAAAGCAACAATAAAGTGTCTCAGTGCAGCACAGAGTTTAATTTGCTTGTGAAACTGAAACTCTTCATTAGCATACATTTGCATATTGTACTGCACTTAGAGAAAGAAACATACAGAAATGTAAGTATGAATATCTCCTAAACCAGTGGTTCTCAAGTTACCACTAAAACAAGATTTGAAATTTTCGAGGTAACCCCTAACATCTTATAGATCAATTATATCAGTGAAATAATTATTTGTCACTAACGCGATCGCGGCTCTGCTGCAGAGCCGCCTGATGAAAGTCAGACCGGATATCCCTGCAGAAAGCACAACTCTGACTTCAGGGAAGGTGGAGGGAGGGGGAACTTTGCCTTTGGTTATCTCTCAAACCATGGAGGCTATTAAATTATTTTGTAAATATCTACAATATGGGGGATAGTAATAATAAAGTATTACTATCCCTTTAAATCATGATTTAACCCCTTAGCGACCGGCGGTCCTGGGACGTTTCCATCCCATAAGGACCGCTTTGATCCACGCCGACACGCTGGTACACATGACCTGTTGCGTGTATCGGCGAGTCACTATGGGGCCTGATAGAGATTGCTCCGGTCTTGGAGTGGTCAATTTCAGGCCCTATTTTTACTTACAGCGCTCCCGGTAAAGCGCTGTAAGTAAAAAGTACGTGACGTACTATGACCGTCATCGGTCCTTCAGTATTTCAAGGACCGTGACGGTCATAGTACGTCACATGTTGTTAAGGGGTTAAATCTACTTGATTTAAATCAAACCCAACCTGGCAGAGAGTCTCTCCCCTTTCTAAAGATTACTGCTGAAGAGAGTCAGTTCACAGGGCAACGCAGAGTAATGCTAGGACTCTCCTGTAATACGGGGTACCTTGGGGTAGTAAAAGGCCATATTATGCGACTAAAACCTGAAAAATGAATACAGTTATTTTATGCAGGAAATACAACGGAATATAAAGGATTAATACTGAGTAAATATTGATCTCCATTAATACTTTTTACTTTAGTATTTATTCGTAAGGCCCATAAACTTTACAAAGTTAGACACATGAACAGGGTGATGTTGGTTTCCCTGCTACAAAGAAAGGGTTAAAACTGCACAGGGTCTGTCCCACCCTATAACATGAAGTTCTTTTGTCACAGAGGTCTGGGAATACCAGGGATGGGAGACTTGTTACAACACGTCAGATTCCTGTGCCTTTGTGAAGAAGAGAAGTGTTTAAGTACAAAGTAAGGCTCCTCTTTACACGCCTGCTCTGCCTGCTCCTACCCAGCCTCATTGTGCACTTTACTACTTCTATAACTGGCCTCTATTGTGGTCTCTGAATCAAGTGAAAACTGTACGGCCTTATGTATGAAGATCTCTGCATCAAATCAATTGCACTGCAGCGACAAATATACATTTCCAAACTACCCTTTGATTTAAACAGTGCTTTAACTCTGCGTAATGCTAGAGAGGTTGTCAACGCATTGCTTACAATGTGTCGGAGACCAATCTAGCAATCAAGAGGTTAAAAGCCCATTTAAATCAATGGGGATGGAGATATTAGGGGTCAATACCTCCCAAGTGTCCCTCTTTAGGAGATATTAGGGCTCCATACCTCTCAATTGTCCCTCTTTAGGAGATATTAGGGGTCCATACCCCCCAGGTATCCTTCTTTAGGAGATATTAGGGGTCAATACCTTCCAAGTGTCCCTCTTTAGGAGGGACAGATCTTATTTGAGAAGCATATCCATCTGTCCCTCTTTCCCACCCTGGTGTCCCTGTGTTTAGGAGATCAGACTGTGTGGTGTGTATAGAAGTGTATCACCCTGGTGTCTCTGTGTTTAGGAGATCAGACTGTGTGGTGTGTATAGAAGTGTATCACACTGGTGTCCCTGTGTTTAGGAGATCAGACTGTGTGGTGTGTATAGAAGTGTATCACCCTGGTGTCTCTGTGTTTAGGAGATCAGACTGTGTGGTGTGTATATAAGTGTATCACCCTGGTGTCCCTGTGTTTAGGAGATCAGACTGTGTGGTGTGTATAGAAGTGTATCACCCTGGTGTCCCTGTGTTTAGGAGATCTGACTGTGTGGTGTGTATATAAGTGTATCACCCTGGTGTCCCTGTGTTTAGGAGATCAGACTGTGTGGTGTGTGTATAAGTGTATCACCCTAGTGTCCCTGTGTTTAGTAGATCAGACTGCGTGGTGTGTGTTTAAGTGTATCACCCTGGTGTCCCTGTGTTTAGGAGATCAGACTGTGTGGTGTATATATAAGTGTATCACCCTGGTGTCCCTGTGTTTAGGAGATCAGACTGTGTGGTGTGTATAGAAGTGTATCACCCTGGTGTCCCTGTGTTTAGGAGATCAGACTGTGTGGTGTGTATATAAGTGTATCACCCTGGTGTCCCTGTGTTTAGGAGATCAGACTGTGTGGTGTGTATATAAGTGTATCACCCTGGTGTACTTGTGTTTAGGAGATCAGACTGTGTGGTGTGTATAGAAATGTATCACCCTGGTGTCCATGTGTTTAGGAGATCAGACTGTGTGGTGTGTGTTTATAAGTGTACCACCCTTGTGTCCCTGTGTTTAGGAGATCAGACTGTGTGGTGTGTATATAAGTGTATCACCCTGGTGTCCATGTGTTTAGGAGATCAGACTGTGTGGTGTGTGTATATAAGTGTATCACCCTGGTGTCCCTGTGTTTAGGAGATCAGACTGTGTGATGTGTATATAAGTGTATCACTCTGGTGTTCCTGTGTTTAGCAGATCAGACTGTGTGGTGTATATATAAGTGTATCACCCTGGTGTCCCTGTGTTTAGGAGATCAGACTGTGTGGTGTGTATAGAAGTGTATCACCCCGGTGTCCCTGTGTTTAGGAGATCAGACTGTGTGGTGTGTATATAAGTGTATCACCCTGGTGTCCCTGTGTTTAGGAGATCAGACTGTGTGGTGTGTATAGAAGCGTATCACCCCGGTGTCCCTGTGTTTAGGAGATCAGACTGTGTGGTGTGTATATAAGTGTATCACCCTGGTGTCCCTGTGTTTAGGAGATCAGACTGTGTGGTGTGTATATAAGTGTATCACCCTGGTGTCCCTGTGTTTAGGAGATTAGATTGTGGGGTGTGTATATAAGTGTATCGCCCTGGTGTCCCTGTGTTTAGGAGATTAAACTGTGGTGTGTGTATATAAGTGTATCACTCTGGTGTCCCTGTGTTTAGGAGATCAGACTGTGTGGTGTGTATATAAGTGTATCACCCTGTTGTCCCTGTGTTTAGGAGATCAGACTATGTGGTGTGTATATAAGTGCATCACCCTGGTGTCCTTGTGTTTAGGAGATCAGACTGTGTGGTGTGTATATAAGTGTATCACCCTGGTGTCCCTGTGTTTAGGAGATCAGACTGTGTGGAGTGTATATAAGTATATCACCCTGGTGTCCCTGTGTTTAGGAGATCAGACTGTGTGGTGTGTGTATATAAATGTATCACCCTGGTGTCCTGTGTGTAGGAGATCAGACTGTGTGGTGTGTATATAAGTGTATCACCCTGGTGTCCCTGTGTTTAGGAGATCACACTGTGTGGTGTGTATATAAGTGTATCACCCTGGTGTCCCTGTGTTTAGGAGATCAGACTGTGTGGTGTGTATATAAGTGTATCACCCTGGTGTCCGTGTGTTTAGGAGATCAGACTGTGTGGTGTGTATATAAGTGCATCAGCCTGGTGTCCCTGTGTTTAGGAGATCAGACTGTGTGGAGTGTATATAAGTGTATCACCCTGGTGTCCCTGTGTTTAGGAGATCAGACTATGTGGTGTGTATATAAGTGTACCACCCTGGTGTCCCTGTGTGTAGGAGATCGGACTGTGTGTATAAGTGTATCACCCTGGTGTCCCTGTGTTTAGGAGATCAGACTATGTGGTGTGTATATAAGTGTATCACCCTGGTGTCCCTGTGTTTAGGAGATCAGACTATGTGGTGTCTATATAAGTGTATCACCCTGGTGTCCCTGTGTTTAGGAGATCAGACTGTGTGGTGTGTATAGAAGTGTATCACCCTGGTGTCCCTGTGTTTAGGAGATCAGACTGTGTGGTGTGTATAGAAGTGTATCACCCTGGTGTTCCTGTGTTTAGGAGATCAGACTGTGTGGTGTGTATATAAGTGTATCACCCTGGTGTCCCTGTGTTTAGGAGATCAGACTGTGTGGTGTGTATATAAGTGCATCACCCTGGTGTCCCTGTGTTTAGGAGATCAGACTGTGTGGTGTGTATAGAAGTGTATCACCCCGGTGTCCCTGTGTTTAGGAGATCAGACTGTGTGGTGTGTGTATATAAGTGTATCACCCTGGTGTCCCTGTGTTTAGGAGATCAGACTATGTGGTGTGTATATAAGTGCATCACCCTGGTGTCCTTGTGTTTAGGAGATCAGACTGTGTGGTGTGTATATAAGTGTATCATACTGGTGTCCCTGTGTTTAGGAAATCAGACTGTGTGGAGTGTATATAAGTGTATCACATTGACCCACAGCGATGAAACTCACATTAAATGAACAGCAGCAATAAAACTCACATTAATGCATAATTAACCCCTTAAAACTTTAGTATATGCATTTGTAAATTAGTCTGTGTAAATAAAATACTTTGGTGTTGTTTGAATTATTTATTCAGTTACATAAAGAGCTATCAATAGGTCACAAAGTAATGTAAAAATTCGCTATAACACCCCGCCCACCAGTGGCACCCCCCAGCATCACCTAAAACAGAATTGTCCCTCTTTGACCATTAAATTGCTGGATTGTATGGAATTGCTTCAGTTCTAATTGCTGCATCAGCGGACAAAATGCACTCCTGTAACCAACAATGGAACTGGTTCTTGTCTTCGCCAATGAAACAACATGACCCCTATAGAGCAGTGTATTAATGTGTATTTAAACACCCCCCATGCCTATTTGACCCTTTGAATGCCAACTAGAATGTGCTGCGTATTGAGAGGCAATGCATTACACCAACTATGACCCTCAAAGGTTAATTAATTGTGTGTAAGAACATTTCCTTCTCATGATCTCAAGGCTTCAGAATGTGTCCGAATCCCCAAAATGCACTGCTTTGTCTCCGTAGCCAAAACATTTGCTCAGCTGTTTTGGGTGGGTGGAGAGGCCCGGAGAGGATGATTTGGGCCAGTGCCATTTCTTCAGACATGGAAGAGAGAGCACATACCCTAAATCTATTCATGAGGTGGAGGTGAGAGGTAGGTGTCCTGATGTCTGTGTATTAGAAGGAGGGGAGAGGTAGGTGTCCTGATGTCTATGTATTAGGAGGAGGTGAGAGGTAGGTGTCCTGATGTATTTGTATTAGGAGGAGGTGAGAGGTAGGTGTCCTGATGTCTATGTATTAGGAGGAGGTGAGAGGTAGGTGTCCTGATGTATTTGTATTAGGAGGAGGTGAGAGGTAGGTGTCCTGATGTATTTGTATTAGGAGGAGGTGAGAGGTAGGTGTCCTGATGTCTGTGTATTAGAAGGAGGGGAGAGGTAGGTGTCCTGATGTCTATGTATTAGGAGGAGGTGAGAGGTAGGTGTCCTGATGTCTGTATAGTAGGAGGAGAGAGGTAAGTGTGCTGATATCTGTATATTAGGAGGAGAGAGATAAGTGTGCTGATGTCTGCATATTAGGAGGAGCTGAGAGGTAGGTGTCTGGATGTCTGTGTATTAGGAGGAGGTGAGAGGTAAGTGTGCTGATGTCTGTGTATTAGGAGAAGGAGAGAGGTAAGTGTGCTGATGCCTGTGTATTAGGAGGAGGTGAGAGGTAGGTATCCAGATGTCTGTATATTAGGAGGTGAGAGGTAGGTGTCCTGATGTCTGTATATTAGGAGGATTGAGAGGTAAGTGTCCTGATGTCTGTATATTAGGAGGATTGAGAGGTAGGTGTCCTGATGTATGTGTATTAGGAGGAGGTGAGAGGTAAATGTGCTGATGTCTGTATATTAGGACGATTGAGAGGTAAGTGTGCTGATGTCTGTGTATTAGGAGGAGGTGAGAGGTAAGTGTCCTGATGTCTATGTATTAGGAGGAGGTGAGAGGTAGGTGTCCTGATGTCTGTGTATTAGGAGGAGGTGAGAGGTACATGTCCTGATGTCTGTGTATTAGGAGGAGGTGAGAGGTACATGTCCTGATGTATGTGTATTAGGAGGAGGTGAGAGGTAAGTGTCCTGATGTCTGTGTATTAGGAGGAGGTGAGAGGTACATGTCCTGATGTCTGTGTATTAGGAGGAGGTGAGAGGTAAGTGTCCTGATGTCTATGTATTAGGAGGAGGTGAGAGGTAGGTGTCCTGATGTCTTTGTATTAGGAGGAGGTTAGAGGTAGGTGTCCTGATGTATTTGTATTAGGAGGAGGGGAGAGGTAGGTTTTCTGATGTCTGTGTATTAGGAGGAGTAGAGAGGTCAGTGTCCTGATGTCTGTATAGTAGGAGGAGAGAGGTAAGTGTGCTGATATCTGTATATTAGGAGGAGAGAGATAAGTGTGCAGATGTCTGCATATTAGGAGGAGTTGAGAGGTAGGTGTCTGGATGTCTGTGTATTAGGAGGAGATGAGAGGTAAGTGTCCTGATATCTGTGTATTAGGAGAAGGAGAGAGGTAAGTGTGCTGATATTTGTGTATTAGGAGAGAGAAGTAAGTGTGCTGATGTCTGTGCATTAGGAGAAGGAGAGAGGTAGGTATCCAGATGTCTGCATATTAGGAGGTGAGAAGTAGGTGTCTTGATGTCTGTATATTAGGAGGATTGAGAGGTAGGTGTCCTGATGTCTGTATATTAGGAGGATTGAGTGGTAGGTGTCCTGATGTCTGTGTATTAGGAGGAGGTGAGAGGTAAATGTGCTGATGTCTGTGTATTAGGAGGTGAGTGGTAGGTGTACTGATATCTGTGTATTAGGAGGAGGTGAGAGGTAGGTGTACTGATATCTGTGTATTAGGAGGAGGTGAGAGGTAGGTGTCCTGATGTCTGTATATTAGGAGGATTGAGAGGTAAGTGCCCTGATGTCTGTGTATTAGGAGGAGGTGAGAGGTAAGTGTGCTGATGTCCGTGTATTAGGAGGAGGTAAGAGGTACGTGTCCTGATGTCTGTGTATTAGGAGGAGAGAGGTAAGTGTCCTGATGTCTGTGTATTAGGAGGAGGTGAGAGGTAAGTGTGCTGATGTCTGTGTATTAGGAGGAGGTGAGAGGTAAGTGTGCTGATGTCTGTGTATTAGGAGAAGGTGAGAGGTAGGTATCCTGATGTCTGTATATTAGGAGGATTGAGAGGTAAGTGTCCTGATGTCTGTAGATTAGGAGGAGAGAGGTAAGTGTGCTGATGTCTGTGTATTAGGAGGAGAGAGGTAAGTGTCCTGATGTCTGTGTATTAGGAGGAGGTGAGAGGTAAGTGTGCTGATGTCTGTGTATTAGGAGGAGGTGAGAGGTAAGTGTGCTGATGTCTGTGTATTAGGAGAAGGTGAGAGGTAGGTATCCTGATGTCTGTATATTAGGAGGATTGAGAGGTAAGTGTCCTGATGTCTGTAGATTAGGAGGAGAGAGGTAAGTGTGCTGATGTCTGTGTATTAGGAGGAGAGAGGTAAGTGTCCTGATGTCTGTGTATTAGGAGGAGGTGAGAGGTAAGTGTGCTGATGTCTGTGTATTAGGAGGAGGTGAGAGGTAAGTGTGCTGATGTCTGTGTATTAGGAGAAGGTGAGAGATAGGTATCCTGATGTCTGTATATGAAGAGGATTGAGAGGTAAGTGTCCTGATGTCTGTATATTAGGAGGAGAGAGGTAAGTGTCTCCCCAGTCTTTCCACCTAGAAATCTTTTTTGCTGTCAAAAATCATTTCTGCTTTGTTCAGACTGAGATAGATGACAATAATTTTCTTGTTAATTAGTAAGCAATTAGCAGTAATTGGTATCTCAGCTCTGGGGCCTGATGTGTTTGGATGGCTAGAATATATACAAAGTGGGATTGACATTATCAGGGGGTCTGGATACTGTCACTCAGACGTAGACCCCCCCCCTATTCATTCCTGAAAAAAAAAGATTTTACCCCTTAACCCCTTCGTGTCCGATGACGTACCCGGACCATCATGCTGGTCCAGCACTTAAGGACCACTCACGGTCCTGGTACGTCATGGAGTTCATGGCTCCCAGCGTGGCTGCACACCGCTCCGGAAGCCCTGAACCGGAAGTAATAATAAAAATAAAAAGCCCCGTGGTCACCAAGTGCCGGCCGTGTGTGCTCGCACCGGTCGTTAAGGGGTTAAGGACCAAAGCAACACATTGTAAAACAATGAGGTGCCGCTCATCTAATCCTCAAACGTTTAATTTCTGTAATCAAGTCGTGAATACTTTGTAAGAAAATGGTTTCCAGTAGCAGGTCTAAAAAGGAACTCCATTAACTCTTGTATGCCCAGAAAAATCCGATGGTCACTGGGGATCAGTGATACATAGTAACAGTTACTGGACAAGCGACAGTTACTCAGCCTTTGACATATTATTCGTGATGTCATTTCCTTGGTGAAAGAATTTGTTCCACACAACTATGAGGTCATTATACCAAGACTCAGAGAGTGCTGGGAAGATAAAAGGAATCACTACTAACTGTATATTGTATCTTGCTTTATGTGTATATATGGATAATGGAAAAAAAACTGATAAAACTACCTAAAAGAAACAAGAGACATTAAAGGGGACATATCACCTTATAAAAATGTGTTACCATATGCTTTGTTAATAAAAGTAATAATAGGAAAGTGTTTTTTTTTTTTTTGTAATATAAGTACTTACAAATATATTTCCATTTCAGCCTTTGCCGATCAGCATAATGGGACACGCTGATTCTTCAGCAAAGCTCTTCGTCACGTCCTGTTTCTCCTCTCACCTCCCTCCCAGCTGCCCCAGGGAGAGAGTTCACGCTTCCCTTGGGTGTGCTGTGAACAGCTTCTAACGTTATATCAAGCTCTGGTTAGCAGTATACTGAGGTTGCAACTTCAGTATAATGCTAACCGGAGCTTGCTTTCCTATTATTACTTTTATTAACAAAGCATATGGTAACACATTTTTACAAGGTGATACATCCCCTTTAAAGGGATAGTAATACTTCGTTTTAACTTTATTTTATTTTGTAGGCATTAAAAAAACATGAAGAATGATATAAGTTTTATCTCTCAAACCTTTATGGTTTAAGAGATATTCACAAGCAAAGTTTCCCCTCCCGCCCCTTTTACCTAGTGTAAGCCATCTCTTCTCAGATGTGGAATCCAGTCCATAGACCAGACAGATAACAGAAAGGGACAATCTTCTTCCTATGAGAACAATGAAAGCCCTTCCCCCCCTTGACAAGTTTTTCAGGTTTTTCCCTTATCTTAATTGAAGATTGTCCCTCTCTGCAGTCTACCTGGGCACCTCCCTTCTGATCTGGTTGAACAGGGGGGAGATATTTTGTTTGTGAATATCTCTTAAACCATAAAGGTTTGAGAGATAAGACTTATATCATTCTTCGTGTTTTTTTAATGCCTACAAAATAAAATAAAGTTAAAACGAAGTATTACTATCCCTTTAAGAAAATGTTCCTAGTAATATATAGTTTTTCACTAGGTATTCAGAAACGGCTTAATATGTAAAGTCATTCCACATATACTAATTATTTTTTATATCGTAACCTATTTATTACTGATTTTATACCCCTGACTATGAAATCCCTGTATATCTATCTTGTTTTCAGGTAGCTCTCTGTCAGAGGCAGTGAAAGCAGGGAAAGTGATACAATGTAACACTAACTCTGCAGCGGAGATGACTGGAGGGAAGGAGCTATGCACCTCTTACCACCAACTTGATTTTTTTTTTACGTATTTGATAATTTCATTCAGAACTTCCTATGTGTCCAAAAGTCCTGCAGATGTACAGTTTAGGAAATACATATTCACACAGTGAAAGTGAAAGTCTTCTGGTACTGTACAGAGCTTCATTAGCATAGACCACATCAGTGAAAAGCTTCATTAGCATATACTAGCAACATGGGACGGCGTTGCCCGTCATGTTATGACCGTTGGGCGCACGTGTGTGAAATGCAGACACACTGATAAACACAGACATATGCAGCATACAGGCAGACACATACCATACATCCCAAGTGTCCCTCTTTAGGAGGGGCAGTCCCTCTTTGAGGGGCAAATCCCTCTGTCCCTCTTTCCCACCCTGTTGTCCCTCTTTTTAGGAGGTCAGACTGTGTGCAGGGCCGGCTCCACCTATAGGCGAGGTAGGCGCCGGCCTAGGGCGCACAGGTACTGGGGGCGCGGGCATGCAGCGGAGAAGAGCTGCGCCCGCACACACCACGCCGGGAACCACAACACAGTCAGGTCTGTGTCGCTACTGCTCTCCCTCATCTGGTCGGATCTTTAGTAATGCAGAGCGCGCTGGGAGTCATGATCTCCCGCCGCGCTCTGCATTACTGAAGAGAAGACTGCGCGGGAGCTACAGGTATGTGATGGGGGGCAAGTTGGAACTGAGGGGGCATAGTGGAGCTGTTGGGGGCAAGTTGGAGAGGATGGGGGGCAAAGTGGAGATGATAGGGGCAAGTTGGAGCTGAGGGGGCATAGTGGAGCTGCTGGGGGCAAGTTGGAGCTGATAGGGGTAAGTTGGAGCGGATGGAGGTCAAAGTGGAGCTGATGGGGGGCAAGTTGGAGCGGATGGGGGTCAAAGTGGAGCTGAAGGGGGGGCAAAGTGGAGCTGGTGGGGGCAAGTTGGAGCGGATGGGGGCCAAAGTGGAGCTGATGGGGGCAAGTTGGAGCGGATGGGGGGCAAAGTGGAGCTGTTGGTGGCAAGTTGGAGCTGATAGGGGCAAGTTGGAGCTGCTGGGGGCATAGTGGAGCTGCTGGGGGGCAAAGTGGAGCCGATGGGGGTAAGTTGGAGCTGATAGGGGCAAGTTGGAGCTGAGGGGGCATAGTGGAGCTGAAGGGGGGGCAAAAGTGGAGCTGGTGGGGGCAAGTTAGAGTGGATGGGGAGCAAAGTGGAGCTGATGGGGGCAAGTTGGAGCGGATGGTGGGCAAAGTGGAGCTGATGGGGGCAAGTTGGAGCTGCTGGGGGCATAGTGGAGTTGATGGGGGGCAAAGTGGAGCCGGTGGGGGCAAGTTGGAGCGGATGGGGGGCAAAGTGGAGCTGGTGGGGAAAAAGTGGAGCTGGTGGGGGGCAAAGTGGAGCTGCTGGGGGGCAAAGTGGAGCTGATGGGGGCAAGTTGGAGTTGATGGGAGCAAAATGGAGCTGATGGGGGCAAGTTGGAGTTGATGGGGGCAAGTTGGAGTTGATGGGGGGCAAAGTGCAGCTGATAGGGCCAAAGTGGAGCTGATAAGGGGCAAGTTGGAGCTGGTGGGGGGCATCTCCAGACCAGGGGCAGACTGGCCCAGGGGGCAGAGAGAGGACAATCATGAAAAGAGGTGGGGTATAAGTAGGCGGGGTATAAAGGGGTGGGACACAAGGGGCGGAGAGAAATGGGCGGCAAAATTAGGTTTTGCCTAGGGTGGCAAAAATCCTTGCACCAGCCCTGACTGTGTGGTGTGTATTACTTTGCTCTACAGCAATAAAGCAATAAACTTCAGTATATGTGTTTATACATTAGTCTGTGCAAATAAAATACTTTGGTCTTGAACTAAATCATTTATTAAGTTACATAAATAGCCAGTAATAGGTCATAAAATAACCTAAAAATTCTTACTAATGCCCTGCCCACCAGCCACGCCCCCAACAATACCACCTAAAAGTAAAGTGTCCCTCTTTGGCCATGTGAAATGTTGGGAGGTATGCACATACACACAGTGAGCGGCAGAGACATGCAAAAGACACGCACACACACACACAGACACACTGGAGATGGACACACATATGTAACAGAGATGTACACACACACACACACACACACAACATATATGAGCAGAAACACATGCGTGCATGAGTTGTGTACCCCTCTGGCACTCAAATGGTTAAGGTATAGAGAGGCATGTGAGAGTTAAATAGCAGAGGGAAGTGTATTCATACCTGGGAACATTGATTTGTGGAGTCCCTAGAGGGGACTGATGTGGTGCTGATGTGGAGAGACAAATGGGGCAATCTGGGTTAAAAGTGGGAGGGGCTTAATCGCGAGTAGGGGGCGGGGCTTAACATAAATGTGGAAAAGTGTTAGTAATAGGCTGGGGAAGGAGGAGAAGTGGGAGGGGAATGCAAGTTTACAGTGTGAGGGGTTTGAACACACTACCTGAGGGGTTAAACTTGATACCCAACCCTGTGGCAGTCAGTGGGTTAAGTGTGTACCTGATGGTTGTCTGTCCTGTGTCTTGCATGGCAAATGATGACAGTGAAGAAATAATTCAGCAGAGGGCCTACCTTAACCCTTTGAGTGCCATTTTGTTCCCCTGGTGCTGCACTACAGGTCCTGCTGAGGCCACTGGGAGTCAGGGTGAGTGACTGTGTGTGTGTGTCAGCCATATTTATTTCTGGCTTTGTGTGTGTATATGTGGTGCTGTGTGTATGAGTGGGGCATGTGTGTTTGGTGCTGTGTGAGTGGGACATGTGTGTGTGTGTGTGGTCTGTGTGTGTGAGTGGGACATGTGTGTGTGTTTGTTTGGTGCTGTATGAGTGGGGCATGTGTGTTTGTCTGTGGTGTAGGAGCAAGTGGCAGCCATTTTATTTTTTTCTGAATTTGATAGTGGTGGGCGGGCTGCATAGTGGGGGCGGGCCAACTCCCTGCATGACTGAATCACCCAATAGGAGTAGTAACTCCTGCTTTATGCCTCCCCTGGGTGTGTTTTGGCAGGCACAAAGTCTTCTTTTATATATATAGACAATGTCACTGGTACATAACAGGTATTGCAATTAGCATACATTATCATACAGTACCAAGTGTGAGCACAATGAGAATGATAAAGTTTATAACACTTTAACACTAACATTAGGAAGTACGTCATATTAGGTCATTTTAGTTCTCTGAATGCAAGAGAGGTCTCCCTCGCAATGCGGTCGAGACTTCTCTCACATTCACGGATATAAAACCACCATTTAACCCTCTTAATGCCAGTCAGGGATGCAATGCATTGTGCACCCTTCTGGCACTCAAAGGGGTTAACCTGCACCAAAATTACTCCACTTAGTCTTACATCAGTGTAGTAAGATAAAACCTTTAGAGGATTATTTAGCAGACAAGAATAATAATCATGCAAATCAAGCAGGAATATATTAGTAATGATACAGAAAACTATGCACACAAGGAAATGGTAGACTATAACAATTAACACTATCCCTTAAGGGAACACTAATGAACTGAGGTTACAGACCCTTAAAGCGGAATTACCACCTAATAATAAGATAGCATCACATCACTGCCCATCTGCTCAGTAGCGCTAGTCGCCAGAATTCTTACCGGATTAAAGAGAAATCTCTATTCTTCATGCTGGGTCTAGGAGGCGTTGCTAGGAGCCATTTGACTCCGGCTGGGACTGACAGCGCAGGCGCGTGGACGTCACTAGGGCAAGATGTCCGCGCTCTGTCCATGAAGAATAGAGATTTCTCTTTAATCCGGTAAGAATTCTGGCGAGTAGCGCTACTGAGCAGCTAGTCGCCAGATGGGCAATGATGTGATGCTGTCTTATTATTGGGTGGCAGTTCCGCTTTAAATACCCTGTACTTAATACAGCATCTGTAAAAATGCTCTGTTTGATTTCAGAGGCCTAAAATCTATTCTTGAGCTCAGAGGGAGCAGACATTCCTGCTTTTTTCCAGTGCCCTCATTGATTGTATGGGATTATCTGTAAATGGACTAAGATAACAGCCTTTCTGAACGATAAAGCAATAGACACTAATCACAATAATTAACTGACCTTAGCTCTTCCCTCTCATTACTAACGGCTGAATCAATTAAAGAGACAGTATTGTCCCAATATAAACCTCTGTACACAATTGTTCATAGTAATTTGTTATAATGCATTGCATATTTGAAAATCGTGTTATCTTCATATTCTTCTTTAAATTTGATTTAAAAGGTTCCCCCTATCTCCCCTTTCAGTTACGTCAAGGAAGATCCAAAAGTGGATAGCATGGAAATAGAGTAATAACGTTGCTTAAATGCCGGCATGAGTTGGAATCATAACATCGTATGTGACGTACATCAGTGGAACGGCGCAGACAACTTGCCGAAAGGTAATCTGTGCGCCTGTGCTGTCCGTCCCTGCCTGTATGCTGATAGGTTATTTGCCAAAGGGGGGGAGTTGCATTGTACCTTAAGGTACAGGCAGGGACCATGTTATGATTCTAACTCATGCTGGCACTTAAAGGGATAGTAATACTTAAAATGTAAAAAAATATATGTTGTAAGGTTTATCCCCCTGAGTAAAAAACAAGGGTACTCCCACTGCTGAGAGATATTTTATTTAAAAATTATAACAGCTCAAACTTGGATTTTTTAGGTGCAATATCACAGTGGCCTGAAAATTTACAGTGGCGCTGTTGCGTTGCGTACCCCTCTGGCACTCAATGGGTTAAGCTAGTCGCCGTCTTCCTAACTATTGCAGGGCGACTTTACTTAACAGGGTAGTTCCGCTTTAAGAGCAATGTTTTCATATTTATCTGTATAACGTGTCTGAGGAACAGACCTGAGAGGTCTAGAAAGCTTGCATCCTAAATCTGTTTAGTTAGCCAATAAAGGTATCAACTTGACTATTTTTGCCTCATGTATTTTGGCGTTGTAACAAAAAATATTTTTTACATACACTAGCTGTAAATGATAGTTAAAATTATATTAATTTATTGCATTTTTAGTTGATAAGTGTTCTTTAATGTACTGCAATTTCCAAGCTTTTTATGATTTGAGGTATAATATGGGGTAACCTCAGTGACCTCAGCTATCTAAAGAGCCTACTGTATATATTACGTGATGTGGACATAGGATGACCACACAAGCGGACAGTACACAGTACACAACAAACCATCCGCTGTTTACTGTATAAATAGCAGCAATATAACAGTCAGTACAGCTGTGTTTGAGGAGACCCCCCACCCCCAGCAATCCCACCAGGACAGTCATTGTACTTCTCACATCTCCTTGTAATAAAGTCCGAAAAACATCCGACACGAGTCACACTGTATCTCCAATTCTCCCCAGAGAGTGAAAAGTTACATTTACTCAGTAAACACAATCTGATTAACACATGTGACATCTCCCTGCAGTAAAGTTGTCACACAAAATACACATTTTTTTGGCCTTGTGTGATTTTACTATCTAAATGCCATCAGTGGAATATGAATTGGCCAGCGAGTGGTGCTGATAGATAGATATATATATATATATATATATATATATATAAATTTTTTTTTTTTTTTTAATTAACACAGGCTTAAAGGGACTGTAATGTCCCATAAACAATTCTTATAGTTTTGTAGAGGATAAAAAATAAACTCTATGGCAAAAATCCTATCTTTCAAACCCCTATGGTTTGAGAGATATATATATTCAAAGTTTACCCTCCCTCCCCTTCTCCTGATGTCAGCGTTGTGCTGACGGCAAGAAATCCCGGTCTGGGGACCAGCCGGTGGCTCTGCAGCAGAGCTGAAATCGCGTTACTGGAAAATAATGACTTCATCGGAAAGGTCTACAAAATGTGCCTGCTTTGTGAACACACTTTGTAGACCATTCCAATTAAGTAGTTTGTTTTAAATAACGCGATTTCGGCTCTGCTGAAGAGCCGCCTTGTGTCGGCTGACTTGAATCTCCTGCTGTCAGCTTTACAGTTGACATCAGGAGAGGGGAACTTTGAATGTGAATATCTCTCAAACCATAGTGGTTAGAGAGATAGGATTTGTGCCATAGAGTTTATTTTTTATCCTCTACAAAGCTAAAAGCATTTTCATGGGACATTACTGTCCCTTTAACAGATAACATTTAGACCTTAGGTGAGCCCTTATGTAAATTGGCTTTGTTTCCTGTAGAGATATGTTTGCCCAAACATTGTGGATCTATAAGATTTATTTGATGATATCTCTGCTATGATGGCATTTGCAACATTGTATCATATACAGGTCTATACATTTCAGTGATGTATGTACAAGTATGTTTAGGGTTACCATAATGTTTTTGTATTACATGTCACTGTTTTATGTTTGGAATAGCTTCATTAGCTTTTTAATTGTGATCACGTTTAGGACATTCTTAAAGGGATAGTAATACTTAAAATGTAAAAAAACTATATGTTGTAGGGTTTATCCCCTGAGTAAAACAATCGATGTATTACTATCCCTTTAAATACCCAAACTACATGTGCAAATACAAAAAAACCCACCAATGCCGGCACAGCATCGATTGGTTGTTTGCAAACACACTGATCACCTTGTTTTGATAATCATTTAAAGGGATAGTAATACTTAAAATGTAAAAAAATATGTTGTAGGGTTTATCCCCCTGAGTAAAACAAGGGCACTCCCACTGCTGAAAGGTGTTTCATTCAAAAGTTATTAATTTTCAAAGTTGAATTTTTAGGTGCAATATCACAGTGGCCTGAAATTGTACGGTGGCGCTGTTGCTACACGATCCTATGGACAGCTCTGGTCCCGGGACCATAAATCTCCATAGGATAGTGTAGCAACAGCGCCAACGTACAATTTCAGGCCACTGTGATATTGCACCTAAAAAATTCAAATTTGAAAATTAATAACTTTTGAATGAAACACCTTTCAGCAGTGGGAGTAGTCTTGTTTTACTCAGGGGGATAAACCCTACAACATATTTTTTTTTAACATTTTAAGTATTACTATCCCTTTAAATGATTATCAAAACAAGGTGATCAGTGTGTTTGCAAACAACCAATCGATGCTGTGCCAGCATTGGTGGTTTTTTTTGTATTTGCACTTGTAGTTTGGGTATTTAAAGGGATAGTAATACATCGATATAATTACATTTAATAATGTACTTACTTAAAAAATGAATTAATTGCACTGTGTCCGATCTCTCAAACCTCTATGGTTTGAGAGTTATCACCTTACAAAGTACCCCCTTCCCTTGCCTTGCACTGACATCAGCTGTCTATCTTACAGAAAGAGATCCCGGTCCGCAGACTGTCCTGCGCCTCTTCAGAAGAGACGAAATTGTGCTAGTTAGAAAGAAATACTTAAAGGGATAGTAATAATTAAATTGTTGTAGGGTTTATCCCCCTGAGTAAAACAAGGGTACTCCCACTGCTGAGAGATAGTTTATTAAAAAATTATAACAGCTCAAACTTGAATTTTTCGGTGCAATATCACAGTGGCCTGAAAATTTACAGTAGCGCTGTTGCTACACCATCCTATGGACTGCTCTGGTCCATAGACCATAAATCTCCATAGGATGGTGTAGCAACAGCGCCACTGTAAATTTTCAGGCCACTGTGATATTGCACCTAAAAAATTCAAGTTTGAGCAATTATAATTTTTAAATAAAATATCTCTCAGCGGGGGAAGTACCCTTGTTTTATTCGGGGACATAAGCCCTACAACATATACTTTTTTACATCTTAAGTATTACCATCCCTTTAATTTGAACGGTCTACAGCCTGTATCTGGGTTGCAAGCACACGTTGTAGACTGTTCAAATGAAGTATTTCTTTCTAAAGAGTGAGATTTCAGCTCTGCTGAAGACCGGGATCTCCGTCTGTAAGACAGAAAGCTGACGTCAGTGCAAGGGGAGGGAAGGGGGAATTTTTGTAAGCTGATATCGGTGCAATTAATTCATTTTTTTGCTAGGTACATTATTAAATGTAATTATATTGATGTTTTACTATCCCTTTAAGGGCAGGTTGAGTGACTGCTTTGTAACCTTTAGAAAGGTCACTGAGCTGGCTAAAACGTTGATTTAGTAAAGAATCTTTTGTTTCATCTCAAAAGGACCCAGAGAGTGCCATCTATCACCCACAGAACTGTAGGTATGACCGATTCTTGGATGCACACCCAGGTCTCATGAAGCATATTTACAGTGAGTGCGAAACACCAACCTATTTACTATCTCTCACACACATACATATATACACTGACCTTTTCTTGGCACAAGAGAGCCGTTTTCAGTGCAAGGGGAGGTGGGCAATGCATTGTTCTAGCACTCAAAGTTTGAAAGACCAATTTAAATCAATGGAAATTTGGGGAATTGTCATATTCCCTACTATGTTTTAGATGGATTATTCCTTAATTGTTTCAGTTCATTTTACTACATCAGCCTCACTGGGTAAGACGTAGGAGGAAGTGGGGGTGTACAGGCCCTCAAGTCTACTCAACAACAGCACGTTCAATTTCACCCATCTTGGATTGTATCAGTGTATGGGATCAGTTACATATTCATCTGTGGATGTAACAGCACACAATGGGGGAGATTTACTAAGCAGTGCTAAAGAGGTGATAAAGTGGAGATGACTTCTCCAGTTTATCACTTCTCCAATTCCTATGTTATTCTATGGAGCCTATTCACTAACATTTCTTAAAGGGATACTAATACTTAATAATTACTAATCCCTATATTAAAGTCATATTAAAAAGAAATGTATTGCCCGCAGTGTCATCTCTCAAACCTTTATGGTTTGAGAGATAATCGATCCTAAAGTTGCCCTCTCCCTCCCCCTTCCCCGAAGTCAGCGTTGTAGCTGACTGAAGGGAAATCCGGTCTTATGATCATCAGGCGGCTCTGCAGCAGAGCCGAGATCGCGTTAATAAAAAAAAAAAAATCTTTCACTAAAACGGACTTCTACGTGTGCTTGCAAAGCAAGTAAAAACCAAGCACACACAGAAGACCATTTCAGTGAAAGATTTATTTTTTATTAACGCGATCTTGGCTCTGCTGCAGAGCCACCTGACGGTCGTAAGACAGGCTTCCCTGCAGTCAGCTACAACACTGACTACGGGGAAGGGGAAGGGAGAGGGCAACTTTAGGAACTATTATCTCTCAAACTATAAAGGTTTGAGAGATGACACTGGGTTCAATACATTTCTTTTTAATATGACTTTAATATAGGGGTTAGTAATTATTAAGTATCACTATCGCTTTAAGTTTTGGAGATCTTAGTGCATAGGTTCCATAGAATAACATAGGAAGTGGAGAAGTGATATCACCGGAGAAGTTATCTCCACTTTATCACATCTTTATCACCTTAGTGCATGACCCCGATATGTTTCAGTATTCGTTCATATAAAGCGGCCCTGTCAGTATAATGTACTAGCCATTCGTTTCTAGAAAATCAAATTAACCTGCTTTATCTGTTGACAGCACAGTCTGGGATTTAAAGCCAATACATTTCTCTACTGAGCCAGTATTACCCCACATTATGTTATGAATGAATCCAGAATCAGCCCACATACTGGGGGCATTTCTAATGAAACAGAGGAGTACGTTTGCACTGAAAGGGAATTAACATTAAGTGTCACACTCCACCACCAAAATCTAAAGGGTTAAACGATTTATTTCACGAAACAAGGCTGGTACAATATGTATCTCCCGGACACACTTGAACACAAGAGAAATCTCAATGTATTCTTCCTGGTAAAACATTTTCTAAATAAATAAAAATAAATAAGCAGAGTTTTAAATATCTGTAAAACAAATGTAACTTGTTTTAGGGTAACAGGTCTGCGTTCCTCCCAGGTCCCATAATACAATGACACATCTGGGATGACCTTACAAAGAGCATCCTCCTATAGGGAGCCGGCCAGTTACTGAGTCACAGGGAGGGGATGATGACCGCATGTAAGATGTTACCAAGAAGAGAGATACTGGTACCGCACCCCTCCGTGCATGTGGGGATACTGTAGGGTGTAAACACTGTACTAAGAATGAAGGCTTGAGAATCCCCATTACATGCAGCTTGCACCAGGCCGTCACACTCATACTCACTGGAGTAATAAAAAAAAGGACTCACCCATAACTTTTTGGACGCCAGACAACTCTCCGACCTCTCTAGTATTCAACAGGTTAAAAATCACCATTTAAAGAGGAACTATCACCCCAAATAAAGTCCCCCCCAGCATAATTAGCCATTTAGCGATAAGCTTACTATTAGTACTGTTATCCTGAATAATTACCGCGTTAGTCCAGAACCCTACTTGTGACACTCACACACTAGAAATATAGACACATAGAATTTGGGCCAATCTAGTCTGCACTAAGCACTTCAGATGACAGAGTTGACTTCCTGGATTAAGTGCATCCTGCCCTGCAGTGCCCAATGCCTCCATTAGCTCAATACTGATGAAGTGAGTCACTGACTACTAGTAAGGGTAAGACTCTACTAAGTGCTACTGGGCCCCAATTCATGCTAGGGTGAGCACATTTCCATTCTGCCATTCTGGGACATGTGATCACCCTAGTCCCGCAGCTGAGACTCCCGCCAGCGCTGACCATCCTTCTGAGGCTTCCCAGTGGGAACTCTTACTCTGTATCAGCCTCAGAAAGATGGTCAGTGCCGGCGGGAGCCTCAGCCGCGAGTCTCACTTGCAGCGCCAGCATAGCTGCTCCATCCCAGCTGTCTCCAACTCCCCAGTCCAGCCAGCCAATGAAATGTATTTGCTATATGGTCTTCATTGGCTGGCTCAGCCAGCCAATAAGGACCATATAGCAAATAAATTTCATTGGCTGGCTGGACTGGTGCATGTTGCTCCATTCTGGGACTCTTTGTTGTCCCGTTTGGGGGTGACCTGGGATGCAGGACACAGACCCCCAATAAGGGACAGTCCCGGGCATTCCGGGACGTGTGGTCACCCTAATTCATGCTAATGGTTTTGCAAAATCTGTAGAGGAATAAACATGCGGAAACCTCTACCGTCATAAATGACCACCATATCTATAGATAATTGTTTTGCAATGCGTTGCTCACCCATCCAGTATCTGAAGGGTTAATTCTGATTGCTAGTAATGTGTTCTCATCTATAATATGTAGTAATCCACGTGTTACTGCGATAATTTGCCTAGCACCAAAAAAATCCAGTGTAAATGAACATGATCCAGTAGTACACAATGGTTCAGATGGTTTATGTTTATTTATTTTAACCCCTTAAGGACCGGCAAATCTGAGGTGGATTTCACTTAAGGACCGGAGCAATTTTGACTTTTTTGACTATATATCTGTGTTCAACTATAGTAAACCTACGCCTGCCCCAGAATTGCAACACGTTCGTTTAGTACATACGCCCGGGTATCTCTTTCAATTACAATCCCGCAACACAACATTGGTCTTCCATTTAACCCTTTGGGTGCCGGGGGTGTCCAATGCCGGGTAAAGAAAAAGCGATACTTTATTAAAGAAAGAAACATTTGTTTAGGATTTTATTAGACATATTACATGACGTACAGCGAAATGAATTATCAGGCCATAGTGTCTGTCTAAATTGAAGTCCCCAGATAGCAATATTAGTTCCCTGCCTGAGGAGCTTGCAATCTAATCTACAGCAGTTCAGAAAAATACATAAAGTGGCTTTGTAAGGGTCATAAAAACCAGCAGGGTAAACTGAGGAATTTGGAAACGAAATCTTCTAGGATTGTGACCCCTCCCTTGCACCCCCCTTCCCACTCCACAGGGTCCAGCTGTGTCCACAAGCCAATAACTGTCAGACAGATGTTCAGTGGCAGATACACAAGGAGAATTGGGAGGGCTAAACTGTGGACTACGGAGAATGTCCTGCCCTAGGGTGGGGGAGGGGTACCAAGGCTGGGGGGGGTCATTAATTTTGCACATTCAGCAAAACTGGCAACCTTTATAATACCTTAAAGATCAAACAAATACACATTCTCAAAATACCTTTTTTTAAAAATAGATGCTTTAAATCATTGCAAGTTTTTATTTTATTGCTCCAAGTTATTTATTTTTTTAATAAAAATATGGCCCTAAATCAAGCAAACAGCAAAATGTCAACTTACAACAACAAGGCTTCAATATTTAACCCTTTGCCCACCCAGCAGTCTACAAGATCTACTTCCTAGCTCGCAATTACGCTAAATCGTTTGCTCACTATCACTGAACGCTGGATCTTCGTAAATAAAAGATAATAAAATAAAAATTCAAGCTAAAACCATTTGAGTGCAAGTGGGAGGTGTACAACACTGTGCTTTCCAATGCTTCGTAGTGTTGCTTTGCAATGCGTTGTACACAGCTCTGGCCCTCAAAGGGTTAACCCAGATGTCTGCGACCGTGATGAACAATTAAATGAAAACCAAGGTGTGCCCGTGTTCTCTCCAGTATTGTTACCATATA
Organism: Rhinophrynus dorsalis; assembly: GCA_037306005.1. Lineage (NCBI taxonomy): Eukaryota > Metazoa > Chordata > Amphibia > Anura > Rhinophrynidae > Rhinophrynus > Rhinophrynus dorsalis. The sequence continues at coordinate 11,566,389 of CM074719.1, forward strand.
CAGCGCTGTATACACTGCTGGTGCTATGTCAATAAAATTATACGTACATTGGTTTCCTCAGCCAAGGCAAATTAGGTGTATCCCCCCCAAAACACAAGCCTAAACCAGGACTGTGGAACATATTCATATACTGAAACAGATTGCAGTTGAACTGCATGGTACAGATAATGTACAACATGCGAGTCCACTGAATGCGGCCGGCTTGACTCCAGGGTGTGGCCCACCTGAAATTTTTAACAAAAAGACCTAATTAAATAGCAAACATGAACTAGCAGATTAGTAAGGCCTAACTGACCTAGTAAGGCCTAAATGACTGCCGGTAGTTACAAAGAAATACTTTATTTGAATGGTCTACAATGTGTGCTTGCAACACAGGCACACTTTGTAGACCGTTCAAATGAAGTATTTCTTTGTAACTACCGCGATCACGGCTCTACTGAAGAGCCGCAGGACGGTCTATGGACTGCGATCTCCGTCTCTGAGTTTGAAGGCTGACGTCAGCACAAGGGGAGGAAAGGGGGAACTTTGCAGACTTATATATCTCCCAAATCATAAAGGTTTGGGAGATCGAAAATGGCACAATTAATGTATTTTTAAAATATCTATTGAATTAAAGGGGAACTACCACCCCGCAATAACTTTACATTAATTAATTCTTCATCTGGCGACTAGCTGCTTAGAAAAGCTAGTCGCCAGAAATATTACCTGGTTTCAAAGATTTTCCAGTTTTTCAGAGGCTGACAGTAGCAGGAAGCACGGACAACTCGTCATAGGCCGGCTCCAAAAGGGACTGACAGCGCAGGCGCACGGACGTCACTATGATGAGATGTCTGTGCTTCCTGCTACTGTGAGCCTCCGAAAATCTGGAAAATCTTTGAAACCAGGTAATATTTCTGGCGACTAGTGCTACTAAGTCGCCAGATGAAGAATTAATTAATGTAAAGTAAATTCGGGGTGGTAGTTCCCCTTTATATTTAAAAGTTTTCAAGTATTACTATCACTTTAAAGTTGCCCCCAAAGAATTACCCACCTGGCGACCAGCTGCTCAATAGTACTAGTACTAGTTGCTAGAAGTATAAGTGGAATAGCCTACCAGCAGAAGTGGTAAAGGTTAATACAGTGAGGGGGTGTAAGTATGCATGAGATAGGCATAAGGCTGTACTGAACATAAGAAAAGACCAAGGACCAAATAAGGTTTGAGGTTTTTACAGTAGGAAAATGGGCGACTAGATGGGCTGAATGGTTCTTATCTGCTGTCAAATTCTATGTTTCTATTACCTCCTTATAGAGAATTCCTAAACAGAGGTACCGTCCAGTACCTAGCAACGCCTCCTAGAGCAGACTGGGACTGACCGCGCAGGCGAGCAGATGTCACTATGCAAAGATGTCTGCGCTGTTTCCTGGCTGTTCCTGGGACTGACAGCCAGGAAACAGCGCAGACATCTTTGCATAGTGATATCTGCGCGCCTGCGCTGTCAGTCCCTGCCGGTACCGTCCAGTACCTAGCAACGCCTCTTAGAGCAGACTGGGACTGACAGCGCAGGCGCGCAGATGTTACTATGCAAAGATGTCTGCACTGCTTCCTGGCTGTCAGACCCGGGAGCAGTAGGAATTCTCTATAAGAAGGTAATAATTCTGGTGACTAGAGCTATTGTTCAGATAGTCGTCAGATGGGTAATTCTTTGGGGCAACTTAGTTCCCCTTTAATAATAAATCCATATTTTTGAACAGCTGACAGGCAATATTCACCAATGTTATAAAAAAAAATTACTGTGGCCCTCACACATTTGGATTTCTGATCATGTGGCGATGATTGAAAAAACGTGGACACCCCTGATGGATAAGGTTGGATCTTTTGGGAACCTACCAATTCCATGTTTATCCAATATTTGGAGTTGCGTGCCCCACCCCACCATTGCAGGCTGTGCACCCCCCCCCCCCCCCACCACCACCACCAAAAAAAAAAGTAAAACACAAACACTTAAATGTTACAATTAAGATGACAATTTAACCTGTAAACACTAAATACAACACACAGTGAGGAATGTTACAACTCTCCACAGCTCTAAAAACAAACGTACAATCTGACAGCAGATAAGAAAGTGCCGGATTCTTTACAGCGCTACGGAACAGGTTGGAGCTTTAAAAATAAAAGATGCTAACATCTGGTCCAATTGGCCTGCCCTGTCCCTCACTGACACTGCTCATACCCTGTATAGCCGTGTTGGGGTGGGTAACATGCGGCTCCCCAGCTGTTGTTGGACTATAACTCCCATCAACCTCAAACAGACAGACTGCAGAGGCTCCTGTCTGGGTGTAGCAGATAGGAAAAGTGTACAGATAACATATACTTTATGTTCACACAAACACAGTAAGCGCACTTTGAGTGTGTCTCAGATCAACCATGGAAAAACTTACAAATATGAAAAATATGAATTCCCTTATTCCTAGTCTGTCAGTTGACACCCTGTTTAACACTTTGAGTGCCAGACGGGTGCAAATCAAGGTGTTGGGCACCCACACGGCACTCAAATGATTACATTTAGGTAAATGGATCAAAATCCCAGTCACTTTAACCCTTTCAATGCAAGGGGGTATGCAACGCACTGCAAAGGGTTAACACTTCGCTCCATATGTAAAAAGACAAAAGAATTTAAATTCTGCAACAAACCAACTGAAATATGGGGGTCAAATAAAAATTGCCATTGATTTAAGAGGGTATTTTAACGCATCCAATGGGAATTTTATTTTTTATATTTCAATTTATTTGCTGCAGAATCCCCCCCCTCAGTTTCCTTATACATATAGGGTTCACTATGACCGCTAAAGCAATGTTTCTGCAGGACTCTCTGGCGCACAAAGGGTTAACCTTTTTCCGTGCCACCGTCCCGCAGAAGTCAACAGGTTAACGTCATACAAACAGTTTGTTCTGGTTAATGGAAGGGCCTCGGGGGAAGACTTTCAGTGTGTACGTCTGTATTGTATGTCTGCCCCCTCCATCCTTGTAATCACCCCTCTGGTTCTTATAATGACCTCATCCAGTCCTTAACCCCTTACATACTTGCCAACATTCCTAAAACATTTCCAGAGACACATTCCTCCGGGACAGTTACATTACAGAGTGTCTCTAGAGATCCATAATACAATGTATACAACAGACTTAGGGCGAGATATTCAAAAAAGTTGCAACACAAATTGTCTGCGATTAGTCTGAAAACGTTCTCACTCGACGGTCTATCAATTTTCAGACGTATTACCGCCATTTTTTGCATTAAATCCCGCCATCTCCATCAAAGGGAAAGAGCGATCTTAAAAGCAGGTGTGGTTTAATCTACCGTTTTTATAAATCTTTTAATTGTCATATTTTGTCTTATTTTCTACATTTTTGCCAACAAAACAAAAATGGTCTAAACTTGGAGAAAAGACAGTTTAAAGAATATTAGCAGGAAAAAAGTCACGTCTCATCTTTCCGTAGATTTAATTTTTTTTTTTTACAACACATTTTCAAAAGTATCTACATTTTAATACATAAAGACCATGGATTGTTTTACTGAAGTCCCCAGTTTTCACAAAATCAATCATTTAAAGGGGCAGTAATGTCCCATAAAAATATTTTTTGTTTTGTAGATTACATAGTAACATAGTAAATTAGGTTGAATAAAGACACAAGTCCATCAAGTTCAATCTTCTCCTCATACCCCATTAACTGAGAATTTTATAGCTTTCCTGCTACCAATTAAATTAGTCTTTATCAGATCTTCCTGATCTGCCTACTGATAAACAGTATAACTCTGTATGTTCCCTTTGGAAAGAAATGTATCTAATCTTCTCTTAAATGTATCAGTTGTATCTGCCATAACCACCTCCTTGGGCAAGGAATTACACAATTTAACAGACCTTACTGTAAAAAACCCCTTCCTCTGCTGAAGTCTAAACCTCCTTTCCTCTAATCTCAAGGGGTGTCCCCTGGTCACCTGATCAGGCCTTGGAATAAATAGCTCACCGCAGAGATCCTTGTATTGACCTCTCATATACTTGTACAATGTGATAAGGCGATCAAGTCAGTGACAATACCGATAGTTAACCCTCTGAGTGCAAAGCAATGTGTTGTGTACCCCTCTGGCACTCAAAGGGTTAACAGATATCTATTTTTGAATTTACGGTATTGGCAGGCAGGGGATTAGATTAGGTCTCACTGGCCTACTAAGTTATGTGTTCTAGTTAATTCAGTAAAAATATAGTCTTTTGTACAAATCTCAGGGGGGCCGCACCCTGAAATCAGGCAGGCTGCATTTGGCCTAAACTTATTCTTTTTTTCATCTTCACCTAAGTTTTTTTAACAAACAGATATCCCTGACAGTGAGCTAACTGGATCTGGTTCCAGAAAGATTTCTGTCAGGGACTATGTAACCCCATCTCTGCAGCACTAAGTGCTCTGTATCCTGCAGGGGAGACAGTCTTTTGTGCTGCAGGAATACTGTAACATTGTATCACTAACTGCTTTTACAGTCCCGGACAGAGAGCTCTCTGAAAGTAGATCAGAGACTTCAAAGTGTAAAAAAAAAAGATGAAGACGAAAAAACGAATAATACAATGTATAGGCAATTTCACTTAACATATTATGAACTAGTGAAAAAGAAAGTTGATGGTCACTTTAACCCTTTGTGTGCCAGAGGGGTGCACAACGCATTGCTTTGCAATGCGTTGCGTACCCCTCTGGCACTCAAAGGGTTAATTAGTAAGCCTTAAAACTATTACTTCTGACCAGACTGCCATTGAAATGAGAGCTCCCCTGAGGATTACACAATGAGGGACTTAAGTTTCATACCCAAAAAACCTAAATTCTTTCAGGGCTGAGTCAGACGGAATAGCAGGTTTAACCCATCCTACTCCACAGAGTTCATTATGTATTTAACGCTTTGGATATTACACAGGTCTCGAAGCACTGGAAAAAAAATGTGTCGGCGACCTCTCCAGCATCGAAAGAGTTAAGAAAAATAGATCTCTCTCCCTTTCTTTGTCTACAGTATGAATGGGGGCACCCCAAAACCGGGGCATTTATGGGGTGCACTGTAGCTGACCGTAAAACCATTATATATGGTAGAAAAGGACTGAGTGTTTCACTGTGCAAAATAAAAAATAATTTATTATATTAACTGTAATATGCACAAAACAAGAGTGGATTCATTTTGTGGCATTTCAACTGCACCCCAGGGAACAGATTAACATTCCCATTGGTTGGAATTAGACTTTTAACCTCTAGAACGCTAGAGAGATCACCGTCTCTATCATTCTAGGGTTTAAAAGCCTCATTTTAAATCATTGCAATTTTATTTGTTCCCTAATTGCAACTGATGTGCCTTAGAATTCCTCTAATTTTTTTTGTGCATACCGCCATACATTTCTTAGGTCCCCAAATACTGATCAAGGTCTCCTAGATGGAACAGAAATGTTTCATACAGGACATGAAAACTTTCTTCTTTTTATTTACAAGTCGCATGCTCCCAGATTGGAAATCGCATTTCTACACCCCGAAATTTAGAGATCGTGGAGAGGCGACTTTACAAAGAACTGCAGAAAACCAGCCACGCTGCAGCGGGCCGATATGAGTTTAACCCTCTGAGTGCCAGAGGTGTATCCAATGCATTGCAAAGCAATGCACTGGATACCCCTCTGGAACTCAATGGGTTAGTTGAGATTTTCTCCCTCTCTTAGAGAGGCCTCGAACATTCATAGCGTTAAACGTCTTATTTAATCATTTGAGCGCCACTGGTGCGTACAACACTTTGCAATATGTTGTGTACCCCTCTGGCATTCAAAGGGTTAAATCAGCGAGCGTGCATTGGGGGGGTTATATCTTACTAAATAGCCTTCGTGACTCTAGAAATGTTACATCTGTTTTTTTAAACATGAACAGTAAACTCTGACAACATTACACACACAATGTACATTTTATTCTGTTTTAACCATTGAAGGACCAGAGCAATGAGCAACACGTAATGGATACAGACTTATATTTAAATACAGTGCCCCCAGTATCCATCTATAGATACTCTAAAGTGAATTCAGAAAAGTGCTACTAAAATGGTGACTGGTTTACAGGAAAAGACATATCAGGATAGACTAAAGGATCTGAACATGTATAGCTTGGAGGAGACAAGAGAGAGGGGGTATGACAGACACATTCACATAAGTGAAGGGATTCAACAAAGTGCAGGAGGGAAGTATATTTCAAAGGAGTAAAAATGTTAGGACAAGAGGCCATAGTCTAAAACTAGAGGGACACAGGTTTAGACATAATGTAAGAAAGTTTTACTTCACTGAGCGGGTTGTAGAGAAGTGGAATAGCCCACCAGCAGAAGTGGTAGAGGTTAATACAATGACTGGATGTAAGCATGCATGGGATAGACATAAGGCTGTCCTGAACATAAGAAAAGACAAAATACCAAATAAGGTTTGTATATTTTACAGCAGGAAAACGGGCAGATTAGATGGGCCGAATGGTTCTTATCTGCCACCGAATTCTATGTTTCTGTCTGTGATTGGACAAAGTAACAGCATTTGAATGTAAGCTTATTAGAACATAGACAGGTCTGTGTGTGTTATAACATTTCATGGCTATATCATTACAGCCTAATCTGTTACAGACTGACATCCAAGCTGTACCGCTCTGCAGTATATGTTGGTGCTTTAGAAATGCTAATTAATAATAAAGGTGTGATAGATTGGGGGAAATGCATCTGAGTTCCACAGGGGTTATTGGGAACACTCTGCGAGGGGCACACACACAAATTCAGGGTGCATGACCCTTTTCAGTATTTAAATGACTGAGCTCAGGCTGGAGGTACTGAGCTGGAACAATTCAGAAGCACACACGATCCCATCCTACAAAGACCTGTGGCAGCTATATGGTTAATGTGTAATCACAGCACAGTCAGGGATGGGTGGAATAATGTCTGAATTCCACAGAGCCCAAACCAGCAATGAGTCCACACACAGGCCCTCTCCATATGGGAGAGCAGAAAGGGTTAACCAGTACAAGCACCCCCACCCACACTCCCCTCCTGTGGAATGCTGAGTGAATGGCTGAGAATAGGCATGAAATAGTGGAGCAATTTTGGGGTAAGCCAACTACACCATGGGGAACAAAGTTTTTAATTGATTTAAAAGGACGTTTTAACCCCTTGAATGCTAGAGAGGACTGCAACACAGTGCGTTGGTAACCTCTCTAGCATTTAATGGGTTAAAAGCCACCAGTGGCGATTTGGGGCATTTGTAAATGTCCCCCGTCGCTAAAGTTGGTTTGCTCCATTACTGCTCCCCTTTTCTTTAGAACTTAGTTCCCTAGGAAGCCCCCAGTACATCCCAGTACGTCCCAGTACATACCACAGCCTGGGCGCAGGACAGGGCCAGCAGGGCCAGTAACGGCAGAATCCTCAGGAGCTGGGGAGAAAGAAAAGAAAGGTCATTAGTGGTGCATACAGTAAATGGGGTTCAGGGGAGCCCCCCACTTTACATTACAGGTAGAAGGGAAGAATGAGAGACAGAGATTGGTAACAGGGAGGGCACAATGTAGGCACAACTTACTGAAGGGGGCATGGGGTACAGTGCAGACAGGAATGGGGGTTCAGGGGTCAGAATAGAGCCTACCCCCTACAAACATACCCATGTGAATTATCCCTCTGACTGCTGTGCATTGCATTGTATATGGATCTGGCAGTCAAAAGGTTAAAGGAGAAGAGCTGGGGATGAGTGCCAGACAGGGCACTGGGCACATACTGACACATGTCACTAAGGGTGAAACTCTGCAGACAGGGACGGGGGTTCAACAGGAGGGCCCCCCACACGCCCAATGACAAGTAAAGGAGGGGATTGGTGAGGGCAAATCTTGGGCAAGGCGAGAGGGTGAAGGAGAAGAGAGAGAGATCAGTGCCAGGGGGCACATTTTGTGTTGACTTTAGGTTGGGAGAGGGTAATGTACAGATAGGAAAGGGGGTTCAGGGGAGATATGTGCACCCCAACATCACCCTGAATCATAAGCAGATGGGGGTACATGAGGTGAGACAGATATCAGTGCCAGGGGGGGTACATTTTGGGTACACATTAGTTTGGGAGAGGGCAGTGTACAGACAGGGGTTCAGAGCGGGGTGGTCCCATCCTAAATCCCAAGTGGGGGTGCAGAGCCAGAGATCAGTGCCAGGGGAGGGCACATCTTACCATGTTGGCAGGGGTACACTGTGGGTCTGTACAGACTGGGTTCTGCTTCTCTCCTCTTCTCTGGGGTTATTGTCCTTTCGAGTCTGTGGTGCTGAAACTGAATCCTAAATGTAGTGTCCTCCCTCCTCCCCGTATCCCTCCTACTTGTCCCCTCCCTATCCGCCGTCTCCCCGGGCCTGGATCCTCCGCCTATCCCGCCTCCTCCCCCAGCAGATCTCCTCTCCCACCCCCCCAGCACATACCTCTCCTGTCTCCTCCTCCCCTACCCCACTCTGCCCCTCACTCCTTCCTCCATCGGGTTCCCTCTATTAACCACTTTAATGCCAGAGAGATACGCGATTTCATTGCGAACCGCTCCGGCACTTAAAGGGTCAGATGCACAATCGGTAAAGCGGAGCAAGAAGGGGGGAAACGAAACGTTATCCACATCCCAATTTAACCCTTTGAGTGCCAGAGGGGTAGCACTCAACGAGTTGAATGAGGCTTTGAAGTTAACCCCTTGAATGCTAGAGAGGTCGCAAGGACTGCAATCTCCATTTGATGTTTTTTATGTTAGGGGGTGCCTGAAAGGGTTACCAGACTAATGCTGGGAAAGTTTATCCACTGTGCTGCAGTTAGTTTGTCCCAAAATTGGTCCACTTTTGAGCTTGCATATGTCCGTAAGAAACCCACCACACATACACAAACGCATACATACACCCACAAATATATATATACACACACACACAAACTCACACATCCATACGTACACACACACACACACACACATATATATATATATACACATATATACACACACATTATATATATATATATATATACACACACACAAACT